>NC_051173.1:42449157-42709501 GCF_013339725.1 Rhipicephalus microplus
TCAGGCAAGCCGAAGATGCCGCTAGGGCCCAAGGACTCCTAGCTGCCATCTAAGGGAGGGGAGTCAACTCCTCTAACACTTGCCGTTTCAATAAAAGTTGTTTCTCTCTCTCTCCGTAACACCGCGTTTTTGCAAGCGTCTCATATTGTTGTTGTAAGCATCAATATTGTTGATATTGTTGTTGCAAGCGCCAACTCGGCGGGGAGGTCTGAGAGAAACTGTTGCGTGCGGGCTCGCTGCCACAGTTGTGGTGACGTCACTCAAAACGCAGCCAATGACGCGCGCGTTGGGAATAAAGTAACTAATAGCACAGCCAATAGCTTATGACACCACTGCGGAAATAATTTTCTTTTCCCCAGCCCTAGGTTGGCCGCTAGGGGCTGAGCCACTCGGACGCCTCTCGAATGGGCTCTGTCAGTTTTTCACTTTCGCGGCTGAATAAGGACAACCCCGGATTCAAGACCATCACAGCTGTCTTCAGACGATCACCCGATTCGTCCGATGGCAGGATATACCAAGTGGGCCTACTTTTTTTTGAGCCGTGACACTTCTTTCAAGTTCCCACAACGGCGTCGCCCTAGCTACGCCATCGCAGTGCCGACGCAGTGCCATCGACGCGCTGGCAACTAGGCGACAAGCCAGGCCCCCGGCTTGTTCGGAGCCTGCGAAATGGATGTTGTGGAAGTTGAGGGGGAGACGCTGTCTCCCGAAAAGTACAACGACACTCAAGAATGGGTTGTGGCCCATGAACGACGCAAGAAGGCAAAAGACAAGAGAAACGCGGAACCAGCCACGACGACGCGGGAGATGCGTCCATGGAGGCATCTCGGAGAGTGAAGGATTTGTTGCATCGCTGACCAGTACCAAAAGAACCACAACTACCAGAAGACGAGGCCATGGAGACAAACTATTCCGAGACGCGGGCGCTTCGCGAAGTGATCGGACGCGACGCTCATCAGCTCCCTCGATTTTCGGCTGGAACCGTGCTCTTTTCAATGTGGCTGCTCTAAAATTTGTGCGACTGCACCTGCAAAGTCAGCAAGATTCTGGAGACACCGATCTTACCCAGGTACGCCCAATTTTCGGCCACTTCGAGCAACTTTGCATCGCAACGTAGCAAACGAGCTAAGTCTCACTGCTGCGGCTCCGCCGCTGCTGGAGGCGGAGACGCCGCTCGGTCAACTCCTCAACATGGCGCTGCCTGAACAACGTGGCTACGACCCTACAACTCTGTCATGGTCGTATATTCCGACAAATCCATCAGACGACGGCCCATCCACCATTTCGGCGCAGCAAGCTGACATTTTTCAACTCGTCGAGGGTCGGCGTCGCCGCCGAAGAAACGCGGAAGGAGCCTCTGCACTGAAAACTCCTCTCAACAACCCAACCACTGGAGACGCTCGCGCTCCATCTTCTAAAGCTCCACAAAAGACTTCACCAGATCCAAGTGGACGCCGAAACCAACGGTCAGGATGAATCCTGGCGACTACGTGATCGTGCTCAAGCCACGCATCACAGTAGCCCTCAAGGCAGCGTTTCAACAAGGTGAGCTCGGTGCTGCCATTTCCCAACTCATCGGAAGGCAGCACATGAATGAAATCACCATTTCTCCCAATTGGGAGCAAAACATCATCATCTGTGACATGCATAATAACGAGGTGGTTGAGAAACTGCTGTCGGATTTTCAAATCAACACCAGCAAAGGACCGCTGCCGCTTCGCGGTCGCCTCAAGCTCACCGGTGATGTGTGTCGCGGCGGGATTTCTGTGCACAACCTCGAAACCAGTGCGTCCCTGAAACATAGTGTGCAGTGGCGTGGCGGTGAACTATTCTATGCGCGCAAGCTGGGGAACTCCAAGGTAGCTGTGTTGACTTTCGCGGGAAGGAACGTTCCGCGTTTCGTCCACTACGACGCAGAACTGACTCCCGTCAGGGAGTACAAGAAGACAGTGCCAGCGTGCTACTGCTGTGGTGCACTGGGGCACCGGGTGGATATCTGCCCCAACCCGGTCACCGAAAGATGCAGCCCTTGTGGCCAAAACGTGGGCGCTGGTCCTGAGGGGATGGCCCCCCACGAATGCAACCCAACGTGCATAGTTTGCGGGGGTCCGCACCTCACCAGCTCCCGCGAATGCACTGAAAAATTCATCAGGCTTCAGCAATCAGGGTCCAGGACATCGGGAACCCCAAAAAAACCAAAGCCCGGTCTACTGGCAAAGCGCCACTTCCTGGCAAAGCAGCAACGGCAACGCTACCACCTGGCGCGGCGGAATCTCCATCTTTCGGCGATCCATCTGGCAACGCTGCACGCAACCAGCCCAAGGTAGGCAGTTGGGTGGAGGTCGCCTCCTCTCCCCTCTCTCTCTCCTCTCCACCTTCTTCTGCCACAAGCACTACCGAAACACAAAAACTCAGGCATGAGCTCACCCTTTTGCGATCTCAGAATGAAAAACTAGCCAGCGAACTTGACTCGCTCAGAACCAACCTCACTACTCAGCCCTCGTTGAGTGGTGAAGACGAAAATAACAGAGAGGGAGATTCCTACTACTGTAGAGAGTCGCGTCGCGGCCCTGGAGACCCAGGTGAATGCAATGGAAACACAATTGGCCGACCTCCCCAAAATTATCCACGACACCATCGCGCATCTAATGGAGACTGTCATCGCACAGGTGACACAAACAGTAACTCACATTATCCAAAAGGTGATACAAGACAATCCACGCGTCCTTATGCGCGTAGGGCCCATTAGGGACGTTAATCGCCCCTCAAAATTTAACAGAGTGACTCCAGATGAGTCTGACTTTTCTGAAGACTCCAGCACGTCAGCACAGGGTGCTAGTGAACTGAGTATCTTAACAACACAACCCCACCCTCCATCTCCGAACATGGCCTCCAACCCTAGGTCGCAAGCCAGAGCAACTCAGCCGTTGTTACTAACACAGTGGAACTGCAGATGTCTCAAGAACCACAAGAAGCGGGCTCATTTCCGCCTCTATCTTGAGACCTTTGAGTTCCTCGTTGCCGTGGTTGCCCTTCAGGAACCCGGCACGGACGTCAAACTCACAAATTACACTACATTTCAACACAACCCGGAGACATGTATACTTGTTCACAAGCAA
Organism: Rhipicephalus microplus; assembly: GCF_013339725.1. NCBI lineage: Eukaryota > Metazoa > Arthropoda > Arachnida > Ixodida > Ixodidae > Rhipicephalus > Rhipicephalus microplus. The sequence continues at coordinate 42,452,277 of NC_051173.1, forward strand.
TATACCGCCCAGGAAGTCACACTCCCCACAACACCGCCTTTCCCATACACGATGGTGTCGGTGATGCCTATAAGGCGATTTGACCCACCTGTTCATATTTTAAACATTTACTGTCCCCCAAAGCTTAAGAACATCACGTTGAGTGCAACTTTCACACAAGCTATGCAGGTGGCAGGAAGGGACCCCCTCCGATCGTCGGCGACTTCAATGCCCCAAGCAGGTTATGGGGTTACCCACGAGAGGACACGCTTGGAAGGCAGCTTGCGGAACTTCTTTCTACACTTGGACTCACCCTCTACACACTGATCCCGCCAGCCCAAACGTGTAGGCAACTCTGTTCACCGAGATACGTGCCCGGACCTCACAATCACACGCAACATACGCCATGCCGACTGGCTGAACACACAGGACACTCTCGGTAGTGATCATTGTGTATTAAACACAACCGTGTACATGCGTCCCGTATAAAACGCCCACTTACACTAGCTCATATCCCAGACTCGGACAACTTTCCGCACCACTCTACCTATTGTAGAACCCTCTCCAGTCGGGATACGACACCTGGTCTAAATCACTGACGTCTACACTGAAACAATACCAACGGCCTGATACAGCTCACGGAAACTCAAACGGACGTGGACAACCACCTCCTCCATCTTGTGGCAGGCCCGCCGCAGCCTCACCAAACGATGGAAAAAACAGAAACATAACAGACGCCTCAAGAAACGCATCCTAGAACTCACGGAGCAAGCTGCGGAATATGCTACTCAGCTAGCCGACACTAACTGGGTGGACAGGTGCAACACGGCTGCACGCCAGCGTCTGTTCGCAAACACGTGGCGCCTGTTTCGCGCTCTCATCGAATCCAACACAAACAACGCACGGAAACTCAACGTCACTTACATAAGGTCATGCACAACTTTACAGGAACGACAAACACAGCTGGCAAACACGCTCAGGGACCGATACCTGTGCACCACCAAGGACCCCCAGACGGCCGCAGACTCCTACGCAGGCAAAAGAACACGCAGTTGGACACCCCGTTCCAGCTCCACGACCTCCAGGCGGGGCCTTACGCAAGATGAAGCGTGGCACTGCACCAGGGCGTGACCAGGTTACGTCAAACTGTTGGCCAATCTTCCCGACGCAGCCTACGCCACGCTGCTCATAATACATCAATAGCATTTGGAAACGGAGAAAATCCTCTCCCTCTTGAATGGAAGTCAGCTCTCGTGACCTTCATCCCGCATGGGCAGGTAACCTATTGACGTGGAGAACCTTCGCCCATCTCCCTCACGTCTTGTGTCGGCATGCTGATGGAAACGATGGTGCGAGACAGACTCTTCGAGTTTCTAGAAACACAGCACACTTTTGCGGACACCATGTTTGGATTCACGCCCCTCAGAAGTCAAGCCCAGGAATATACTTCTACAGTTCCACCATGACAATATTTAGATCCTGTTGAAGGCCCCCGGAGCAATGACTAAGGTAGTCCTGGCCTTAGGATCTTTAAAGGGGCCAGTTCGACAATGTGAAAGCATCGAGGTAATCCTTGACCACCTGCAGTCAGACCAACTGTGGTTATAAAATATTCCAATTATGTTATACAGTTCCTTTCTTACAGACCGTCAAGCCCACTAGACCCATACAAGATGAGGAAACATGGCTTTACGTCCATTCGGTCTCGAGGGGAAACTCCTCCAAGGCGCAGTTCTCTCTCCCCTCCTATTTAATATAGCCATGCTTCATCTTCCCCCAAATTGGGATTCTTTATCCATGGATACATCACGCTCTTTACGCGGATGATATCACGATCTGGGCCACGCAAGGTAACCTGGGTAACATGGAGTCATGCCTGCAAGCAGCAGCGACTGTAGTCGACGACTACGCAACCCTACTGCGGACTCCAGTGTTGCCCCAGCTAAGTCAGAATTTGTGCACGTACGTCCCCTCTCCTCAGGACACAACTCAGCTCCATATCAGCCTTCCCTCGGGACCGATCCGTGAGGCCAAGGAGATCCGCGTCCTTGGCCTCTTTATACACCACCAACGCAAGGCCGCACCACAATAGCCAAACTTCGCATGGTGGGAGACCAGGTGGGCCGTATGGTCCGCCGGGTCTCCAACAAGCGGGGCGGATTACGAAGCAGGGATGCAATGCGGCTTGCCCATGCTTTTGTAACGAGTAGAATACTCTACTGGACTCCCTACTTGCACGCACCTACGCAAACATGAGGATGATCAACTCGAGGTCATGCACCGTAAAGTTATCAAGCGGGCTCTCGACCTCCCTATCACCACGTCCAACCAGAGACTTCTGGCCCTTGCGTGGTGAATACCTACCGGGAACTTCGAGAAGCCCACCTCGTTAACCAATACACGCGCCTTGCACAGACCCATTCCGGTCGCCGTCTCTTGGACCGAATACTCATCAAACACGATTGCTATATCGAGGAAAGGGTGAGAGTGCCAGAACCTTGGAGACGCGCCCTCCGGGTCCGACCCCTTCCCCGTAACATGTCCAAAGAAAACCACAGTGGTCGCCGCCAGGCGCGCGCGGGAGCGTTGCAGCGACACTTTGGTCCAGAGGAACACGTGTGCTACGTGGACGTTGCCGGCCCGCACCTGGGGGGTGGTATACTGCGGCAGTCATACACAACGCAAACACCGTAAACGGGCTTACTTTCAAAGGCCTACAGCGCAACACACGCGGAGGAGATTGCCATCGCTTTGGCTCTCACCTATCTCTCCTCTAAACATATCTTCACCGACTCACGAGGGGCCGGTCGGAACTATCAGCTAGGGTGGGCTTCACCGCTTGCTCAGCGCATACTGGAACCTAGCTGCCGATACGTTAATCCAACTCCGCGAAATCTGGTTGGGCACCCGGTCGCCAAAGGCTCAGGGGTAACGAAAAGGCCGATCAGGCCGCCCGCGCACTCTCTTCCCGGGCTATCTCCCTGTCTTTGGAAGCCTACTCGCAATCAGACAATTCGGCCCTTTCATTCAAAGATATTACCAATTACTACAAGGAGGAGCACCGGCGCTATCCAGACCCTTGTAAGGGACTGCATCGCGCTGACGAGTGCCTCCTTTTAAAACTGTTTACCAATACTGTACTGTGCCCGGCGGTGCTAAAACATTTCAATTCATCCTTTGATGGCACGTGCCAGTTCTGTGGTGAGGTGGCTGACACCTTTCACATCGTCTGGGCGTGCCAGTCTAATCCATCTATCCCCCCCAATCCCAATCCCACGAGAGAGGACTGGGAGGCGGCCCTGCTCGGCTGTCAAGACCTGAAGGCCCAAGAGGCTCTGGTTCAACGGGCGCGAGCGGCGTTGCTTGCCAATGGAGCCCCGGAATAGGGGTTCCACCTAGTGCTGTGAGGGTAGGAGGCCAATAAGGCCCCAACCCAATCACCTCTCTGTAACCGTTAATGGTTATTGAATGTTTTCACCACCACCACCAGAAGACGATTACAAGGTTGTAATACGCCCGGGAGTAGGTCTGGACTTAACGCGACAGAGTCTAGCGCTCATGAGAGACTGTGTTCTACGAGCGGCAAAGTACAGCCTGACATTGCTGGGGAAGATACTCTCAGAATCAACATGCGACAAAATACCATGATCATGAGCACACCTAGTCTGGCCAATGCGAAGGAATACAGCAGCATCAAGGAAATTATGATCAATGACAAGAGCTATGCTACAGCCGCCTATGTAACAGCACCAGAAAACACATCCAAAGCGGTTATCCACGGAATACCGAAGTATGATAATCAAGAAGACATAGAAAAAAGCTTGGTCAATCAGAGGAACCCGACGATTCTACATGCACGACGTATGGGACTTACGGACTCAGTGGTCATTGTTTTCGTAAGGTTGTTTGTGCCGTATTTTGTATACTACCGTGGTGCCGAATATAAGTGCTTCCTATACAAGAAGCAATATGAAACATGCACTACTTGTGGTCGAATTGGACATCGGGCGGATGTCTGCCCACAGCCTGACAGCAAGAAATGCCGTGGTTGTGGGGTGCTCAATCCAACTGAAAACCACCAGTGCGTCCCTAGGTGTAGCCTTTGCGGGAAAGGTCATCTTACAGGGGACAAAAATGCAAGAACGGTTTAGGACCCCGTACCTTCTGAAGAAAAGATGTTGGGAAAAGGAACAACAACAAGGCGATGAACGAAGAGAAATGAAGATTTTGTCGAACACTAGAGCAACACAGGCATGGAGGGAAGGGCATTCACCAGAAAATCCAACGGAGGAGAATGGCAACGCCACCAAGGACAGAGGGGGACGACGCAGAGATCGTTACAGCTCCTTCCCGCGACTCGCCGAAGGGGGAAGAGAAGGGACTCAACACGAACCCAGATCCACATCCAGATCAAGGTCCACTCGTCAACACAGATCCAAGTCACGGGCCAAATCCAAGACAAGGACAGTCTCACGAGGGTCCTGGTGGCGGTCGGGGCAGTCAACAAATGGTGAGCTGGGTGGGCGAGGTATCAGGGGAGTCTCTCCGGTTTCGGAGTTTGCCTGAGGTTGTGGCAGAAATGTCCACCCTAGTCAAGAGCTAAGCCATATTAAGAAAATGCTAGAGCAACTCACTCGTGAAAACGCGAAACAGAGGACGAAATAAAACAACTAAAGGAAGAGAACGCTAACCTCACGCAAAATCAGCTGCGCGAGTCAAGTAGTTCTATAGCATCGTGTAGTCGAATTTTAACTCCAGCGCCTGCACAGGAGTCAGGAGTGCACGCAGCGAAACGAAGAGCAAAGGAAATATCTCCTGTAGAAAATGAAGACCTCTCAAAACACCTGGAAAAGAAAGTCGAGAATATGCTCGGAGAAATTACTAAGGTAATGCAACAGCAATTCGCAGGATTGCAGCTGCAGCTCGTAGAAATATAACAAAAAATAGATAGCATGGAAAATCGATTAATGCTGGTGGAGAACACGCAAACAGATTTGAGGTCTATAGGAGCAGGCCCGGTTAAAACTACTACTAAACCCTGCAACCGGCCGACTACGACCGAAGTAATCTAAATCGCAGGGGACGACTACACATGGCACGACGTAATCAGTATAAAATTTGGCAGTGGAACTGTCGTGGATATCGCCGGAAACAGGGTAACTTACAACATTTCCTAAATGGAAAGGAGGCACCAGACGTCATCGCCTTACAGGAAACTGGAGGAATGGCTAAATTGTCGAATTACAAATCCTATGGTACCCCTGATGAAAAAACGTCCGTAACAACCCTCGTGCGAAGAAATCTCACAGTGACAGAACATAATACAGAAATCTGCGATGTCGATCATGTTCTTGTTGAGTCAGTTCCATCGCAGAAAAGTGGTGAAAGTCTATTCATATTAAATGTCTATAGCCGCTCTAGACAAAAAACCAAATTTAGGTCACTTTTGAGAAAAACGATCAGCATTACTAAAAAGCATTGGTTATAGTAGGAGATTTCAACGCGTTGCATCCGGCATGGGGTTATGACAAAGAAAACATCAAAGGTAGAAAGCTCTGGATCGATGCCCAACAAAAGGGCATTACGTTAATAACCGACCCCCTTTTCCTAACTAGGATTGGAAACAGCGTATCCAAAGATACGTCTCCTGACCTCACGTTTACTAAGAATATCATCGAACCTTATTGGCTTAATACACAAGAAAATATGGGCAGTGACCACTATATAATTGAGACCACATTTAAAGCAGGTCCACGTAAAAGAGGAGGCAAAGAATTAAGGATGGTTGAATGGGATAGCTTTAGAAAAATCAGAGAGAAGGAAGCATGCGATGTCATCGAAGACTTAGATGAATGGCTAGGGAACCTTAAGCAAAATATTCAAATAGCAACTAAGACCATACCAAAAACAGAAGGACTAGAAAGCACAGACAGTAAGCTCCTACATATGTGGGAAGCAAAAAAGAGCCTAGAAAAACGGTGGAAAACACAAAAACACCACAAACGCCTTAGAAAAAGGATAGCCACCTTCAGTAAAGACATTGAGAAGTACGCGGAGCAACTATGCAGACAACAATGGGAGGAAAAGTGTGATGCGATGGAAAAACAAATAAGTCTCTCTAAAACATGGAAACTGTTAAGATGTCTGATAGACTCGGAAGCGAGCAAGACAGCACACCAACAAAACTTTGTTAGACTTGTCCGTAAATACAAAGGCACGGAGGAAGAACTGATTGAAGAAATCAGACAGAGATACATTTGGGGTACAACCAAAGAGCAATAAAGCTCGTACAAAGCTAAAGAAAATGATTCTCTAGACCGACCCATATTAGAGGCCGAGGTACGATCGGAACTAATGAAACTGAGCACAACATCAGCCCCGGGCTCCGATGGGATCACGAATAAAACGCTCAGGAACTTAGACGACAAATCTATCACAGCCCTCACCGAATATATGAACAAGTGTTGGGAAAAAGGCAAGATACCCAAGCAATGGAAAACGGCAACAATAATAATGATTCCCAAGCCAGACAAGAAACTAGATCTTGATAATCTTAGGCCTATTTCCCTGACGTCCTGCATAGGAAAGTTATTAGAGCATGTCATCCTAACTCGCCTGTCAAATTATGGGGAAGACAATGAGCTCTTTCCTCATACGATGGTAGGCTTCAGAGCGAAACTGTCTACACAGGACATTATGCTTAAGATTAAACACCAAATAATTGATTCGGGTCTCAATACACACGACACAAAGGTAATAGTTGGCCTAGATCTTAAAAGGGCATTCGATAATACATCCCATAAAGCTATACTTTCCAATCTTCAAGCGTTAGGGGTAAGAACAAGAGTATACGATTATATAAAAGACTTTTTAACTGACCAGACTGCAATAATAATACAAGGCGAAGCAGAATCCCAAGAGTTTAGTCTGGGCAGCAGAGGTACGCCGCAAGGCTCAGTCCTATCCCCTTTCTTTTTAACGTGGCCATGATAGGTCTCCTTACCAGACTGAAGGAAATTCGAGGACTCCACCATAGCTTCTATGCAGATGACATTACCTTATGGGTAGCAGAGGGTAGTGACGGATACATAGAGGAAACTTTACAGACAGCAGTGAATGTTGTAAAAGAATATGCCATCCATACAGGATTACAATGTTCACCGAAAAAATCGGAACTTCTCTTCTATAACCCGACATGTAGGGGTCGGAAAAGCATCCAGGAAAAACCTAACATTAAAGTCTTTGTTGGAAAAACGCAAATACCTACGGTCGAAAGCATAAGAATTCAGGGACTCCGAATCAGCTCAAACGGGCACAACGGAGAGGCGATTAGAATACTTGAAACCAGTGCGCAGCAAACTATGCGTCTACCTAAATGAATTGCAAACCGGCACTATGGTATGAAGGAAAATAATATGATAAGACTGGTACAGGTTTTTGTCATCAGTCGTATTGTATATGTGATTCCGTACCTCAGACTGCAAGTGGCCGAGAGAGAAAAGATTGACAGAATCACTAGACGAGTTTTCAAACAGGCAATCGGACTTCCATTTACTACATCTAATGATAAATTACTTCAATTAGGGCTTCACAACACATCAGAAGAGCTTATAGAAGCTCAAAGAATCACACAATATGAAAGACTAACGCAGAGTAAAACAGGTAGAGCTATACTAGTGGAACTGGGTATAAACTACACAAATCAATTTGGCGCTAAAAAGGATATCCCGTATGAAATCAGAAAATGTTTAGTAATCTTACCGATTCCAAAAAACATGCACCCCGAACATCAAAAAGCAAGGAGAGCTGAAAAAGCGAAAAATATACATAACAACGTAAAAGATATACCGGAAACAGCATACGTAGACGCAGCCAAATACAAAGGAAATGACAACATGACTATAGCAGTAGTGGACTACAAAGGAAATCATAAGGTCAGCGGCTCGGTGAGAACGAGCTTTGCAGAAGAGGCGGAGGAAGCAGCTATTGCAATGGCCATAGCATCCACCTCGACTTCACTCATTGTTAGCGACTCGCTGACGGCTGTGAGAAACTTTGCACGAGGGCGAATATCCCAAATAGCTTCGAGAATATTGGTTGGATGCAAAGACCAACGAACAATAGAAATAGTCTGGGCACCCGCTCACTCCTCCTTGCCTGGCAATGAGGCTGCACACCAGACAGCTCGAGGACTTACAGACCGAGCCTGTATATTGCCCTGGTTGAACGGGGAGGACGATGAGAGATTTGAGCGGATGACCACTTACAGAGATATTACACAGTATTACAGGCTAAGCAGGAAAATTTATCCTCCCACACACTCGTCATTGAACAAAGGACAGGCGGTGGCGTGGCGCCTACTCCAGACCCACACGTTTCCTATTCCGGTAACAATGAACCGCTGCGTGCCGGAACTTCAGTCGGAAGTGTAAATTTTGCAACAACAGGGCGGACTTGAGCCACATTTTATGGGCATGCCCGCAGGCCCCCATGAGAGGCGAATTTCCAGACGGGAGCGGATGGGATGCCGCGCTCCTCAGCTCTGACTCTCAATTACAAGCCCGCTTATTACGGCAGACCGAAGACGCCGCCAGGGCCCATGGGATCATGGCCGTCGTCTAGGTTTGGTCCTCCCTTCTCCTCTCGCACCTGAAAGGGGAAGAGGACCTTTCTGCTCATTAAATAAAGTTTGTTCATCATCATCAACATCATCATCATCATCCCTGCCCTATACAGCTTTCGCTGTAAAAACCTACTGCTCTTCACCCACACTCGCTTCCTGTTCTATCTCCTCTAGCCATTTCTCCCTGCGGCGTTTAGTCACCATTGCGCATGTGAACCCCCTCCCGCTTGTCTTCTCTGCTCCCCATAAATATCACCTCGCAGCGCCGACGCAGGCATCATCTGCTGGTGAGTTTCTTGGTTAAAAACACCGACAGCTCTTATTGCACAACAGTTCGCTGACCACCCCGTATATGCCACTTGATCTGAGCTACATAATCTAAGCCAAGAATTTGAAAGTGAAAGACACTTCAGTGGCGAATTGAACCAAATCTCGTACTATTCACACTAGCCTGTAGGTACTCAGGCTATTTTAATTTCTCCCCATAATATTTATTTTTAAATCCTAATTACCTATTTTTTCAAATTATGGGTTGGAAACACAAAATACGAACACTCAGATGTAGAGCGCGTTGAGAAACCACCGACTAAATTGTTTCCTGTACGATACGTCTAGCGCTGTTATTTTTCCACGTTGCAAAGAAAGCCTATAGCAGCACTAAACCAGTGTTCTCGTGGTCCGCCACCTGGCTTCTTTTCACATTTTGTGGGATTTCCTTAACAACACAGAAAAAATAACAGCGCGAGACGTATCGTACAGGCAACGTTTAGTCGGTTGTTTATGAAAAGACTCTGCATCTCAGTGTTCATATTTGGGGTTTCCAGCCCATAAACTATTAGGTCATAAAGAATTAATAATTGTTTGTATAGGGAGAAATAAAAAAATAGCCTGTGTACCTACAAGTTAGTACGAATAGTACGCGTTTGGTTCAATTCGCCATTGAAGTGCCTTTCATTTTTAAATTCTTGGCTCAAGTTATGTGGGACACCCTGTAAATAGGCAGAGGCTCTGGACCTCAGTCCCCAGTGTAGCTAGCATACCAGTTATTGCAGGTACAGCGCATACCTGTGCGCTCTACCTACCTCCAAAGTAGTGCCGGTGAGAGATTTCTTCTGTGTGCTGTAGGAAAATTCCCCCACCTCCCGAAAGGAATCGCGAGGAACTGCGAAGGCATTTCTTGCACCGAGGGAGAGTACGGTTGTTGCCTTCACCGAATTCTGTCATCGCCTTGAGAGGCGCCCAGCCAGAGAACGGTCGAAAGTGGGGACCGCGCGGACGGGAGAATGGGTCGCAAGCATTCTCGGCTCGGCGTTGGAGTTTCACAGCGGCATCTCGAGCACATATCTCCGGATGTTATATGAGAAGCATTTCTTGGCGAGCTTCGGCGACTTTGAGCGTATCTATCTATCTATCTATCTATCTATCTATCTATCTATCTATCTATCTATCTATCTATCTATCTATCTATCTATCTATCTATCTATCTATCTATCTATTTATCTATCCATCTATCTATCTATCTATCTATCTATCTATCTATCTATCTATCTATCTATCTATCTATCTATCTACCCGCCTACGAATATTAGCTCTCCTGGCCGTTTCGATAACGCTATCGATAACAAACTTGGTATGGCATAACATGACTGTATGGAGAACATATTTGACTAGTCATAACATAAAATATTGACATGTATGGCATGAATGACATGATTTACGTTTCATCGTCCTGCAGTGCTTCCGGTAGTTTCGTTCACATGTCATGTTGCAAAATTGGTATGGTATGGCATGATTGCATGGCGACAGATCCTAACATAAATATCATGAAAAACATGTCATGTAACATGACTACTTGCCATGCTCATGATGCGCTCGTGGCCATTTCGCTAGCGTCAAATTTACGAAATTTGGTATAATGATACGTGAAGTTGAAGAAAGAATGTGACTGGTGCAAACATGATAATCATGAGATGCGTGTCATGTAACAACATGACTACATGACAACATGACTACTACATGCCACAGCCAAGGCGCCAATACAATTCGACGTGACGTGGTGCGCGTGCTCGCCGGAGTTCGTTTTGTCGCATCACGTCAGCGTTGTCACGCCAAGTGCCAGTCCTGCCATATACTCGCAGGCAGGCGCCGTGCTGCGTTGCTTGGACGCATGCACGTTTCAGCATGTTCGGCGTCCCTCCTTCATGAAAGAGGGAGAGAGGGAGTGTTCTCTTGGTAACGCATCGGCGCGAAATACAGCATGTCGTAATTCACGCCGGCTGCCGTGGGGCCGCGCTTACGGACGCTGGTTGCGCCCGGCGTCAGACTATAGAGTGCTCGCGTTTTGCTAACGCATCGTCGCTGTGCCCAGCGTGTGCGCGCGTCAACGCTACATAGGAGTTTAGGCCCTTCATGATGCGCTAGCGGATGTTTTGTTAGCTCTACATATACGAAATTTGGTGTTACGTGACGTCAATAAATGACGAAATATGTGACTGGTGCAAACATGATAATCCTGACACGCGTTTCATATAAAAACATGACAACATATGACGCTCGTAGCATGCTTGCTGCTGTTTCGCTAGCTCCACATATACTAAATTTGGTTTCACGTGACGTCAATAGATTACGAAGGTAAACGACACATCCAAACATAATAATCATGACATGGAAGGCTTTTACGGCATCATTTACATCCACCTCGTGACGTCGTGCTGATTTTAAATTGACGTATCAACATTTCTCATTCGTGCTTCACATATCATCGGTTCCCAGTGTACGTGGGATCAGCCAATTTTTTTTCGAGAGGCACTAAGCGAGTTAACGTTCCAGAGTGAAGCGCGAGTTGACGGGTAAGTGGGGCGCATAGAGAAGAGAGGGCGATCAGTGAGTGAAGGAGAGGGGCAAATTATTGACTGCCCTCTCCTACACTTTTTCGCACCGGATGATCCGGTTGCCGGGGGCGAGTATAAACGCAGTACGCCCGCAGCAACTTGCTATGGAAGAGGGAGTGAGAGTGTAGAGAAAACACCCGCCGTCGCGCAGACACCTCCTCGGACAACGCCGAATGCCTGACATATCCTGACTAAGAAATGCATTCGCATGTAAAATTCGTAGTGTGCGCGTTAACTAAAAACTGACTGTGGGCTCTGCGTCCAAACGGAGGCTGTCTGCCTCTCATTGCCCATCAGCAAAGAGTTGCATGATTCAGTAAAAAACTCCGGTCTATCAGTGCCTGCTTTGCGCCTGCCTAGGTTTCTCATTTGTGGAACTTCACGTTGAGCGCCAGCATGAACGTCGCCGCCAGTGTAAGAGTTAGCGCCCACAGCTTCACGTTTACACATGGTCACTTTTGCACATGGTGTTACCCATTGTTGCGTAATTTTGTTTTTAGTATTTTGCCACGAATTGTAGTTAGCAGAAAAACAATTAAAGTTAACAAATATAAAGCTCACAACTATCCTATCGGATGTTGCAAACCGATGAACAGCTCTCTCATTAAAATTCCTGTTCCATTTTTGCTAGTTAAAAAGTTAGTTTATAAAAGTGGCCTAATAAGGCAATTATTCAGAACACAAAAAGAAACTGAATCACCCCGGGCAATAGTGACAAACATGCATATATTTGCGTCATGAACGCGAGTGTCAGCGCCATAATTGTAAACTTCGGCTAAAACAGCTTTGGCACCCTATATATATATATATATATATATATATATATATATATATATACATATATATATATATATATATATATATATATATATATATATATATACTGCCCTCTTCATGCAGTAGGTACTATATATATATATATATATATATATATATATATATATATATATATATATATATATATATATACATATATAGTACCGGAGCACAGTGTCACCAGCTCTGTGGCAGAGTCAAAGAAGACGTTGACGTACGTGTGGCTCGTGCTTACCGGGTTCCTGCCTGAACCATCTTTTTGTGGCTAACTCTTCTTGGATAATATCAAGTGTTTATACGTGAACTCACTCGTTGAATTTCGTATAATTGTGCTGGTTAACGTCCTGGAGCTCCGCAGCCATAAGCTACCTTTTGATTCCGCAATGACCGAGCGCGTCGATTCCCCACTAGCCTCTTCCACGGCACCGCCTGTCATGTGGCCTGGTGTACTTCGTCTGCGTGACCCACTAGTCTACAACGGCACTGAAGATCATGATGTCGAGGGCTGGCTGGCTGAGAACGAGGGTGCCAGCGCGAGTAACAAGTGAGATGACCCGCGAAGCTTATTCATGTCATCTTCTACCTGACAGATTTGGCCAACCTATGGTTCACCAACAACCAAGCCGACATCCTCTCCTGGTAAATTTTCAAAGAGACCGTGACCTCGTTTTTCGGTCGTCCAGCCATGCGCAAGCTTCACGCTGAACTTGGCCTGTGGGGACGATTTCAGTGAATTAGTGACAGCTTCACGAGCTACATTGAGGATGTGATCAGCCTCTGTAGGCGAGTTGATGCGAGGATGACGGAGGCTGACAGAATAAAGAATATATTGGAAGGCATGTTGACGACACTTTTCATATGCTTGTGGCCAAATACCCACAGAACGTCATAGACGTGATTCAGCTCAGTCAAAGGTTTGACGAGCTGCGCAAGCAGCGAATTTCTACACGTCGCGCTAATACGCAAACAGCGGATATTTCGGTTTTGGAGAGCAAAAGCAGTGGCCCCAACAACAGCGTATTGATGCCTCAAATTCAACAGTACATCTGGGAGCAAGTTGCTCGACAGCTCTCTTTTGTTGCCACCATCAACAAGACCCCCACAGCACTGGACCACTCACTTCGCCGTGCTACTCAGACGCAAGTGGCCGTGGTTCACCTTTCACCCACGTCCCCAATATCAGTTCCTGCACCACTGACTTATGCAGAAGCCCTCCGCCGACCTCCTGCCCAACCACTGCTCCCTTCATACAGTCTATCCACCAACTACTACAGGTCACTAGGTTCGGTCTATCCGGTAAATTGGCCCTTCCCACCACCTCGAGCACCTTTCAACTCTTGGCGTACTCCGTATAACCAGCCCGTTACCAGGACATGTTAACCAGGACATGTCGCGCGCTACTGTCGTCGCCGTGGATTCTACTTTTTATGATGCTCAGAATTCCGACAACATCTCTCGGCAAGCCGAATCTCATGTGACACCTGACCAATGCCCACGTCGACCAGACTTCAGCTGACATCGATCTACTTCACCCCGTCTTCGGTCAGCTTCCCCCATGCTTTGCCGTTCCAACCACGCCGAGCAGAAAAACTATCAGTCGCAGTTCCGGAGGCAAGAGCTGCTCCCCCGAATAAATTTCCAAGGCTTCGTTTTTCGCCCCCTAACAAGATGGCCGTGTTTGTGGGCGCTTTCGCCATAACTGCTCTTGTCGACAGAGGTGCCGCTATTTGTGTAATCAGGAAAGTGTTATGCCGCTAACTGAGCAAAGTGACGACTACACTCGTAAACATTTCTTTACGCACCAGCGAGTTCGCAGCACAACCAACTTTCTGCCACATGCACTACTCGTGTTACGATTCAAGTGGTGCTTTACGTCGTTGAATTTGTCGTCTTTCCGCATGCTTTTCATAAAATCATTCTGGGATGGAACTTTCTTCCCGCTAATCATTGCGGTTGTCGATTGCGCTCATGCTCAACTCGTTTTGTTTCCATTCAGCACGACATCCATAGATCTCCCTTGCCCACCCAAAAAGGTGATTGTCGCCACTGACGTCATCATCTCTGCTCTTTCAGTCACCGTGGTCTCTATTTTGGGCAAATACATCCCTGATTCAACTGACCTCTTCATGCCGTCGCAAGAATTCGTTCGTCGGCGGATTCTAGTCATCCCGTTTGTTGTCATAACGCTTGCCGATGGTTCCAGTGCCGTGTACTGGTGCAATTCGTTCCCTTGTCCCGCTACGTTATTGCATGGTGAATGTATTGGGAGTGTTGACATTTATAATGACATCTTTCCTTTTGATGTCTCATGTGATTCGACGCCGATGTCTGTGGATGCTGTCACAGCTGCCACCGTGCCTTCACTATCTGACGAAGACGTTCTGTTGCGCAACGTGGACACCGGGCTTACGCAATACCAGCGCAATCAGCTCGTTCAACTACTTGACCGTTTCCGCGCCTCCTTCGATCACGGACAACCTCTTTTGGGACGCACGTCAGTTATTGCTTGCCACATCAGCACTGGTCTTTATAATCCGCTTCGTCAGCGCCCCTACCGCAGTCTCGCAGGCTGAGCGTGACATCGTCACTAAACACGTCGACGAGATGCTGCAACGTGGTATGATTCAACACTCGCACAGTCCTTGGGCTTCACCAGTGGTCCTCGTGCGAAAAAAGAATGGCTCCATTAGGTTTTGCGTGGATTATCGTCGACTAAACAAAACCACACGCAAAAATATTTATCCCCTGACACGCATTGATGACGCCTTGGATTGCGTTCAAGGTGCGGAATTTTCTCTTCCACTGCATCTGCACTCTAGATATTGGCAAGTTCCGATGACCGAACCAGACTGTTCAAAACGGCGTTTATGACACCTGACGGCCTATATGAATTTAATGTAATGCCCTTCGGTCTTTGCAATGCGCCTGTGAATTTCGAAAGGATGATAGACAGTGTTCTCGAGTAATAAATTGACACATCTGTCCTTGCTATTTAAATGACATAGTTGTACTCTCTGCAAACTTCGAAACTCATCTTTCTCGTCTGGAACAAGTTCTTCAGTGCCTTACGGTAGCCGGATTGCAACTGAACTTCAAAAAATGTCATTTTGGTGCCCGTAAGCTCACAGTTCTTGGCCACGTCATCTAAAAAAAGAATATCGCCAGACCCTACGAAACAACGTGCCGTTGCCGAGTACTCCAAGCCTACTACCCTAAAGGAGCTCCGTAGTTTCGTAGGCTTGTGCTCGTGTTTTCGGCGTTTCGTTCGCAATTTTCCCTCTATAAGCGCCCTCCTGACTCAGCTTCTTTCCAGTAGTGTGGACCTCTCTGGCTGGGAATTCCTACTGCGGTGACGCATTCAAGGTGCTGCGCCGGCTACTCACGTCTCTGCCATTTCTCCGCCACTTCGATTCCAAGCCTTGGCGCCAATCTCGCTCAATGCAAGAATGGCTGCGACGAGTACGTTGTCACCTATGCCAGCCTTATCCTAACGAAGGCAGAGTCCAACTATTCCACCACGGAAAAGTAGTGCTTTTTTTGAGCTATAGGAAAATTTCGCACTTACCTTTACGGACGCTAGTTTGATGTTGTCACAGATCACCATGCTTTATACTGGCTAGCGTCCATGAAAGACCCTACTCGCCGCCTCGCTCGTTGGGCTTTACGCCTTCAGGAATAAGACATCCGTGTTATTTATCCCTCAGGACGCAGACATCCAGACGCCGATGCCCTATCCCGTTCTCTGCTGCCTCCTGACTTTGCCTGCTTACCAACTACCATCTACGATTCGTCATCGTTGAGCATCACCGACATGCCATTCGAACAGTGCAACGATCCCTGGATCAATTCTCTGCTCGACGTCATCTCTCGCAGTTCGTGAGAATCGGCTTCACGCTCCCTCTCTCGTCAGTCAAGACACTGTGCTGTCCGTGAAGGTTTGTTGTATCGCCGCAATTAAGTGACCGATGACCGTAGGTTGCTCCTTGTCATCCCTCGTCATTTGCGCTCGGACATCTGCGCTGCCTTTCACGATGACCCCCAGTGTGGCCACGCTGGAGTATTCAAGACTTACTCTCGCCTTCATCTAAGATACTACTGGCGCGGCATGTATCGGCACGTTCGCCAGTACGTTTAGTCATGCACCACGTGTCAACGCCGCAAGACGCCTTCTCACAGCACTGCTGGCCCTTTGGAACACTTAACCTGCCCAGTCAGACCATTCGACGGTGTCGGAAATGATATTTATGGTCCTCTACCCAACACTCTTCGAGGCAACCGGTGGATTATTGTCGCCGTCGATCATTTGACACGATACGCTGAAACATCTGCGCTGCCTGCTACCACTGCGAAAGACGTTGCGTCCTTTCTTCTTCACCACTTCATTTTGCGACACGGTGCACCTCGTGAATCACTGAGTGACCGTGGACGCGTGTTTCTCTCGAACGCCGTCGACGAGCTGCTCAAAGAATGTCGCATTGTCCTTCGGAAATAAAGCTCAGCATACCATCCTCAAACCAATGGCATTACAGTACGCTCTAATCATACCCTTAGAAATATGCTTGCCATGTGCGCGTCTGACGACCACACTAATTGGGACCAAGTGCTCCCTTTTGTCACGTACGCGTACAACTCTGCCCCACAAACAAATACTGGCTTTTCTTCTTTCTTCCCCCTGTACGGACGTGACCAATCATGCTCCATGAACACCATTTTCTCTTACAGACTTGATGTGTCGGAAGGGACGCCTGTTTCCGAAACAGCTGCTTATGCCGAAGAGTGTCATCAACTCGCTCCCTCGTTTACGGCGCAAGACGTATGGTGACAGAAAACTGACCACGATGCCTCTGCGTCTTGTGTCCACTACAACCAAGCAATGTTGGTTTGACTCTGGGTACCGTCTACCCCTCCCGGTCTTCCCCGAAGCTTTCGTCGAAATACCATGGACCCTACCGTGTGCTGCGACAAATATCTCTTGTCGACTATGAAGTTGAGTCCATTGATCCACCTTCGGAGCAACGCTGCTGTGGGCGTGAAACAGTACACCTATCACGCCTCTAACCGTGTCATGACTCTCCTGTCGTTTCATTGCCCTAGGTCGCCAGGTTGGCTCCTTCCTGTGCGGGGAGTAATTTTACCGGAGCATAGTAGCGCCAGCTGTGTGACAGAGTGAAAGAAGACGTTGACGTTTATGTGGCTCGTGCTTGCCGGGTTCCGATCTGAACCTGCTTCTTGCGGCTAACGCTTCTTGGATAATAACAAGTGTTTATGTGAACTCGCTCGATGCAATATATATATATATATATATATATATATATATATATATATATATATATAT
Organism: Rhipicephalus microplus; assembly: GCF_013339725.1. Taxonomy (NCBI): domain Eukaryota; kingdom Metazoa; phylum Arthropoda; class Arachnida; order Ixodida; family Ixodidae; genus Rhipicephalus; species Rhipicephalus microplus. Next base: position 42,469,921 of record NC_051173.1, read on the forward strand.
ATATATATATATATATATATATTGACGTTATCCTAAGTTTGCGGAGCTAAGGTGGCAATAGGGTAATTTTTTATTGAGTGACATTTCATTAAATGGCTCTAAAGATTTGTATAAATGTTCCGCACAAAGACATTTGTTGAAGAGTGTCTGTTTTTCATATAACCAGTTGTTTGCCCTTGCGCAATGATGCCAACAGGAGCATGAATATAAGTAACAGCAGAAGCCATACGCTTACATAAAACGCTTGGTCTCGCTATGATAGAAGCCCTGGACACTGCTACAGTAATTCAATTTAGAGCAAGGCAGCATACTACAATTGACGTTAGCCCGACGGGACAGCTTTTTCAAAGGAGCATATGTGCAATGTTCTTAAGTGGAATAGCCTGTACAACAACCACGCTTGTCGTTTCACGAATAATATAGTCTACTCGATAAGAAGTTTTGAGACCTGGCCTAGGTTTGTGGTAAAATGCTTGACTACCACGCAGAACATTGCGTTCGATTTCTTGTAGGTCCCCGACATTTATTTTTTGCATTTCATGCGCCAACGCTGCCCGATACTTGCTTTTTCCTAACGCTCACGAGTTCAAAATCGCTTATCTGTGTTCTCGGAGTTCCTGAGTAGATACTAAGTACATACTCGCATACCAGTGGCGCATAACGCCCGCGGTTGTGTGCCACTATGCGACGAGAAGTGTTTGACGACCTGCTCGACTGTATTGTGACAGTCAATATTTATGTCTTGACCGGCACGTCCCATATATTCGACTAATCATCTTACCATCCTAAACTAATTCTGGTTCACGCCAAGTTAAAGAGACACAAATTCAAATAAAAATTGGTCAGATTGAAATCTCATTGTATGACAATACCTAAAACGACAATATTATCAACAACAGGGTCCTACTCACAGAGAAATTAAGATAAATGCAAAGAACACAAGCGCCGCAGTGGCGACGTTTTTAGTATCATCCCGATGACATCAGACAGACCCCCCCCCCCCCAATTATTCACTACTAATTGATCTAACTGCACTAAATTAAAGAACCTTCGGTGCATTAGGAGACGCAGTAAAATGCTGCTTGTTCGTCTCTGTATGTTTCATGGAAAAAGAAACACCAGTACATTCCTATGGGGAATGGCGCGGGTGGTTCAAGATTTTAATTTTTGCGTGAGTACACGGGACAGGTGGTGTCCATTCAGATGAGGCACAGTTGAAACAGAAGCATCTGTAATCGCAAAGCCAATGGTGGGAAATTGATCATTGGCAGTTGTTCCTGCTGTGGCTCCCCCTGCTTTCGGTTTGCCGCTACTAGCGCAGTAAAGCCGGGAAACGTTGTGCACGACAACAGTGACGCGAGACGGTCCGATGGGTCCGCTTCTTGAGGCGGGTAATCTGAAGTGCGCTAACCCAGTGCGGCCAACAAAAACGTGATTTCATTTCAAAATAGGTCCTTCCTTGACACCAAAGTAACACTACGAGGTTTCTGGACCGCCATTTCAACAATGAACATCGACTTCATAGTTGATTTTAGTCTCCCATTAAGGGCATGCGATCGAGAGCACCCAGGCGTAGATAGATAGATAGATAGATAGATAGAGAGATAGATAGATAGATAGATAGATAGATAGATAGATAGATAGATAGATAGATAGATAGATAGATAGATAGATAGATAGATAGATAGATAGACAGACAGACAGACAGACAGACAGACAGACAGACAGACAGACAGACAGACAGACAGACAGACAGACAGACAGACAGACAGACAGACAGACAGACAGACAGACAGACAGACAGACAGATAGATAGATAGATAGATAGATAGATAGATAGATAGATAGATAGATAGATAGATAGATAGATAGATAGATAGATAGATAGATAGATAGATAGATGCTAAAAGTGCTAGCAGCCCGCGAAGAAATGCTTCACGTGTACTAGGCGAACGCACACTGATACATTTATGGCAGAAACTCAACACCTAACCTAAACATGTTCATAATTTGGCGGCACCACGGATAGTTGCTTTTCTTGGTGATTTACATAAATAAGGCAGCTCATATGGCCAGTGGTATCTACTCACGACGTAGTTCATGCTGAAGGTATTCAGGAAACTTGAAGCTTTGAAGATCTTTAGATCAATATTTATAAAAGATGAACTTTAGTATTGCTAAAAATTTCAAATGGTTCCTTAGTTAGAACTGTCAAGCACGCAGTGAGTTTGAAGCATGCACGTGCATTAACAAATATTTTTATTTTTGTACCGATTTCACACTACCATTTTGGTAAGGTTAACATAAAGCAGTGTCAGAATTTTGGTGTCCAGGTAACATCAACAAGCTGTTTTCGGCTACGCAGTTATATCATCATCATCATCAGCCTGACTACGTCCACTGCAGGACAAAGGCCTCTCCTATGTTCCGCCAGTTAACCCGGTCCTGTGCTTGCTGCTGCCAATTTATACCCGCAAACATCTTAATTTCGTCAGCCCACCTAGCCTTCTGTCTCCCCCTAACCCGCTTCCCTTCTCTGGGAATCCAGTTAGTTACCCTTAATGACCAGCGGTTATCCTGTCTACGCGCTACATGCCCGGCCCATGTCCATTTCCTCTTCTTTATTTCAATTATGCTATCCTTAACCCCCGTTTGTCCCCTAATCCACTCTGCTCTCTTCTTGTCTCTTAAGGTTACGCCTACCATTTTTCTTTCAATTGCTCGCTGCGTCGTCCTCAATTTAAGCTGAACCCTCTTTGTAAGTCTCCAGGTTTCTGCTCCGTAGCTAAGTACCGGCAAGATACAGCTGTTATATACCTTTCTCTTGATGGATAGTGGCAATCTACCTGTCATAATTTGAGAGTGCTTGCTGATTGTGCTCCACCCCATTCTTATTCTTCTAGTTACTTCAATCTCGTGGTTAGGCTCTGCGGTTATTACCTGCCCTAAGTAGACATAGTCTTTTACAACTTCAAGTGCACTATTACCTATCTCGAAGCGCTGCTCCTTTCCGAGGTTGTTGTACATTACTTTCGTTTTCTGCAGATTAATTTTAAGACCCACCTTTCTGCTCTCCTTGTCTACCTCCGTAATCATGAGTTGCAATTCGTCCCCCGAGTTACTCAGCAATGCAATGTCATCGGCGAAGCACAAGTTACTAAGGTATTCTCTATTAACTCCTATCCCTAACTGTTCCCATTTTGGGCTTCTGAAAACCTCCTGTAAGCACGCGGTAAATAGCATTGAGAAGATTGTGCCCCCCTGCCTTACACGCTTCTTGATTGGTATTCTGTTGCTTTCTTTATGAAGCACTATGGTGGCAGTTGATCCCCTGTAGATTTCTTCCAGAATATTTATATATACTTCATCTACGCCCTGATTCCGCAGTGTCTGCATGACGGCTGATATTTCTACTGAATCAAACGCCTTCTCGTGATCTATGAAGGCTATGTATAGTGGTTGGTTATACTCTGAGCATTTCTCTATTACCTGATTGATAGTATGAATGTGGTCAATTGTTGAGTAGCCTGTTTGAAATCCTGCTTGTTCCTTTGGTTGATTGAATTCTAATGTTTTCTTTACTCTGTTAGCAATTACCTTTGTAAATAGGTTGTATACTACAGAGACCAAGCTGATCGGCCTGTAATTCTTCAAGTCCTTGCCCTCTCCTTTCTTATGTATTAAGATGATGTAAGCGTTCTTTCAAGACTCTGGTACCCTTCCCGTCAGGAGACACCTCGTAAACAGGTTGGCTAGTTTTTCTAACACAATCTGTCCTTCATCTTTCAGCAGATCTGATGTTACCTGATCCTCACCAGCAGCTTTGCCTCTTTGCATGCTCTCCAAAGCTTTTCTGACTTCTTCTATCAGTACTGGTGGGGTGTCATCTGGGTTACTGCTAGTTCTTATAGTATTAAGGTCGTGGTTGTCTCGGCTACTGTACAGATCTCTGTAAAACTCCTCTGCTATTTTAGCTATCCTATTCATATTGGTAGTTATTTTGCCTTCTTTGTCCTTTAGTGCATACATCCGACTTTTGCCTATCCCAAGTTTCCTCTTCACTGCTTTGACGCTTCCTCCGTTTTTCAGAGCATGTTCATTTCTCTCCATGTTATACCTTCCTACATCGCATACCTTACGCCTAATAATCAACTTCGAAAGCTCTGCCAGTTCTATTTTGCCTGTTGTACTTGAGACTTTCATGATTTGACGCTTCCTAATTAGGTTATTCGTTTCCTGAGAAAGCTTGCCAGTGTCCTGTCTAACAACCCTTCCTCCAACTTCCACTGCACACTCCGTAATGATACTCGTCAGATTATCATTCATTGTATATGCGCTAAAGTTGGTTTCCTCACTAAGAGCCGAGTACCTGTTCTGCAGCGACACTCTGAATTCCTGTACTTTCCCTCTCAGTGCTAGCTCATTGATTGGCTTCTTGCGTATCAGTTTCTGTCGTTCCTTCTTCAAGTCTAGGCGAATTCGAGAGGCGAATTTGTGAGGCCCACACGCAAGCAGCACTGCAGTTTGCAGTAAACGAATGCCGTAGATCAAGTCTGCAACAAACAAGTACATACGTGTGCGAACAAGTGTTGATTACCCTAGAAACTACTGTTGACGAGTTTCTGCTCTAAGAGTGCGTTCAACAAAGGCGATTCCCCTTGATATATGACTCACGCCGAAACTGCGTCGTGCGAATGTTTGGTGCATAAGCACGAATTTTTCCCGCTTGCATTCTTTTTGGCTTCATTAGGAATTCACTGCGAACATTATCAGCAGTATATTTTTTATAAAACCATGAACTCTCAGTCCACCAATTTTTTACATCCATGTTATATAACTGCACTCTTAGAGCAGAAACTCGTCCACAGTAGTTTGTAGGGTAATCAACACTTGTTCGCACACGTATGTACTTGTTTGTTGCAGACTTGATCTATGGCATTCGTTTACTGGAAACTGCACTGCTGCTTGCATGTGGGCCTCAGCAAACACTACCACAGTCATTACTGCCAGGGGCACAATGGCTGACAGCAGACGCTACCAATATTTTTCGCAAGATGCATGGCGCAATTGCAGGAGCACTCTATAGCGACGCTGACAATGCCATTATTTCTCACTAGGAGTAAGTTATGGAGGAAGTAAAGGCTACAGAGTGCGCCTGGAAGGAGTTATTGTATTTCGGTGTAGCTGGCACTTTGTGCGCTGCAGTATACGTCGGCTCTGATATTTGATCTTGTAATGCTAAAACAAAAACCTCCATGCACGAGTAAAATCATCATCGACTCTGTTCTATTCACTAATTGACAGTACGGGTGCTTACTGACGAGGAAGGACACCTGCCGTAACGTTTCGACAGAGAATTTAGTGCGGCAACTGCGCAAGTCAGAGCTTTTTTTTCAAACCGGTCCGAGAGCGAAAGCTTACCGTCATGATTGTTGACTCACTGAGTTTGCTTGGAGTAAGTGCTCGTGTCACGGCTGTGAAGCGTTATGAACAATGAAGGGTTTGGGTGGTATTTCGTGTTTCTACGTCAGAAATAAAATTGTTTGTTTTATATTTGTGGTATTATACTATGAATATTTTGAACGCGTATAATAAGTGTGAAAACAAGTACGTCAAGCTCACTTCGAGCACCGTTATACGTAACCAACGGTGCGAAAAATTTCACGTTTCGAATGTGAGACACGATGTAGAAGAGTGCTGCATACTCTTTCTTCTCTCTTCCGTTTCCACAAGAACACTCGTCAGCGTAATGTTCTTGATATAAGACATTTATTTCTCTACTGGTATGGCATCATTTAGGTTATTGATTATATATGTGCAGAATACATTAACAAAGCTTTGCTGCGTACAAGAGAATCGAATTAGGATATTACGTGTCAGTAACTCGGAATCCCTTTCTCCAGATATTCCATGAGGTTATTTAATCAGCATATTAAAAAGCATCACTCAAGTAGGTCATCTAACTTGGTGCGTATATACGAGAAGTTTAAATACTTGTTTTAATACTACTTTGCTGCAGAAAGAACACACAGAAAAAGCTGTCCAACGTGTTTGTTCAGTTTTCGCCACTAATAAAAATAAAACATTATCAGCGGCCAGGAGTTGTGCCAGTTGCCACCACCTAGCTTATCAAAGCTAGTGAAGTGCGTAGTGTTGTCAGCCCTAAATGGCTTCGTGTTTCGTTCCCGCGCTTGATGTTCTCTGTTCAGCTTCCGTTCGTACTCACTTACATGGTCGATTGCTTATGGGATTAACGAAGCCAGGCAGCCCAGTCGCTAGTCACGAGGCATATATATCGCGCAATGCAAACATCATCAAATATAACGGACTGAACGTTTATATCGCAAGATAGAGCCAACAAAAGCTGAAAAAAGTTCCCGCCAAGCTTTAGCTATCATCAAAACTTTGTACTTGCGTGAACGCATCAACTGGGTAAACACCACCGAAGAAACGTATTTGCACGTAAAAGTGCGAGGGAGGATTACAGAAGGGCAATGGATCAATGACTCTCCGTCGTTTTTTTTTTGGGGGGGGGGGGGTAACTTACGCTACGCATAACTGACCGGATTGCTTCAGAGGACAACAAAGTCGGAGATAAGCCACAGGCCCCTACTCGCACACGCAGAGACACAGATTCGAACTCCTACACAAACTAGAAACACAAACTCAGGCTGAGCTCGAACCCGCGTCTGGGTGCTTAGCAAAGCAATACTAAAGACCCTTTCCTATACAAAGGGGGTGTCTATTGCTACACACGAAATCAAGATCTAGTTTTTTAATGAGGGCACCGCAGAAAACCGCGTGTGCCTCCGCGGCAATGTGAAAGCACGGTTGCGGCCACTGGTGCAGCCAGGGGGGGGGGGGCACACGGGTCCCGACACCAGGACCGAGACCTCCTCCCCCGAATGTTATTTTTATCATGCCATACTCGACCATGTCAGCCCAATGGGACTTCACTTCAGATCAATAAAGCAACTACCCCACCTCTCCAAAGAAAAACATACTACCTACCCTGGATGCTGTACAATTCTACATTTAAAGTTAGAATTCACCATGTTAGTTCCATGACAGCTTATACGTTGAAACATGCAGCTTCGCACCGTGCCACAATAGACAACAGTGGGACGTGAACAGCGATATGGCAAGCCGAACTACACTACTAAAAACAAACATACCCAGTGAACTGTTCATTCTCTAGTTATATGAAAGCGCACACACCATAGCGTTTTGATTTGTAAATGACCTGCAGATATAAGAAAGCTACCCAAATAATAATAAAAAAACTTTTCTTGAAAGTGCCCGCACACGGGGGATCCCAATACAATTCTCCAACATACTGTGACAGCAGGGACGGATCCAGCTGCTCATTTTAGGGGGAGCAGTCACCTGGAATAAAACCTGAGAGGGGCGCTTGGCCATGACTTCTCTAATTTTACTATGAGAAAAAAACCTTCGTAGCAAAAATGCTTTTATGGTGTGCTGACAGTGCTTTCACTTAATTTTGATGATTGGAAATAGTACGTGAAGTATGAGCACTAAGTTGAGGGGGGGGGGTGCTGACACAGGCTTTGGGGGAGGGAGCAATCGCCCCTACCACTCCACTCAGGGTCTGCCTCTGGTGACGGTTCTTTAGGACAACTTTAACAAATATGAACGCCAACAAAATTCATACACCTCAAGTGAAAGTTAAATTGACGGTGTGTATCCTTATTAAATTTGTAACAGTGCTCGAGTGACGTGAATAATAGGATTGAATTTATTGACAGTACCTGCAAGATGTAACGTGTTGGTTCTAAAAAATGGTTAGCCGCATAGGCCAATAGGAAAGTGAATTTGCTCAAAATACAGTCGTAAAGTTCATCACTAAGTTTAAACGTACAGTTTTAGAGACGCTGCACCACCTTTACCTGCTCAGTGTTGTCGATACAATTGAACAGATCATTTATGATCCTCGCGCTTCTTTTCCCAGACACATTTAACTAAGCTTTATTTTATGTCAAGTGCCGGTCCATAGGTAAATTCCGAAAAATAGCTGAAAAGATGTCTGTCGTAAGGAGGAACTTGAGAAACATTGTAATATAAATATTGCACAATAATTACCAGTAGAGGTCTTCTTATTTTTTGTGGCAAAGTTTTCTTTTTCGAAATACTTGTTCCCCGAAACGCCAGCTCGGACACTTTACTTGAAAGCTAGAAATAAGACCATGGTAGTGGCAATGCATGGAACGCCAGCGAAAGTAATACGCTAAAGAAAGAAGGCTCATCTGAAGTAAAGTTTAAAAAAGTGGCTGCTCATCAGCAAGAGTTCATTTGAAAACACAGGAGCTGAAGCAAACAGAACTGTCGAGGAGACTTCAAAATGAATTTTCAGTTTGTATTGTTCAACTTGCAGCTTTGTTAAAACAGAAGAATGAAGTAGTTAAGAAGTTTTGGGGAACATGGCGATTGCAAGGAAGAACAAGCTTCGCACAAAAAAGTGAGATAGTACGTCTGACATGCGGATGAAAAAACTAAGTAAATAATTGAGACGCTCAGCTTGACGAGTTGAAATGGGGGCCGCCGAAAAAAATTGAAGCAAAAAGCAGATGGCATGTGAAATTCTTTCAAAACAGTTACAGCTGCATTTAGATTTGCACTGTGGTGATCAGGCATGACAACTTCAAGGCGTAGTTATAAATGATGCCTTCAAAGAGTAGCAGGGCAACTTCACATTCTGGCAATGGCAAGGAGGAATGGAAGGACCATGGTAACAAGCAATCGCGGAAAAATCAATTCTTTAGCTCGTTAGGTTGGCGCATGCCTGCAGAGGGGGGTTCAGGCTCCGCGACTATAGCAGTCGAGCCTAATTACTTGATTAACTGGCTGATTGATGCAAAAATATTGCCGATTAAAAATAGGAGTACGAAATTTTAGCACCACTAACCTATTAAAAAACAAAAATGGCATACCCACGAAGTGAATGATTGTTTCATTTGCATGTAGACTGAACAAACTAGGCAGCTGGGTCGTCAAGAAACAAATGAACGCCATCGTTTATTCTGCGTTGGTAGTTGTGGTCGAAAAAAAAATTGCCCGCAGCTTCCCTCAGGTGAACACTGAGGAGGATGCGGAGCATATAATTGGTTAACGGGGTGTTAAAAGTGCGACTTACTTGGGTCGATGGCTAAATTGGTTAACGTGGTTGTGAAATGGGGTGTTAAATTGCGACTTACTTGGGTCGATGGCTGAATTGGTTAACGTGGTTGTAGGAGGGGGTGTTAAATGAGTGAACACGTACACACGTATGCGAAAGGGCGGCGCTGGTCGAAGGGACGTCGATCATTGTGTTTGTGGATTCGTTGGCATTCATTTCACCGCGACCTTGGACGTCGACGCGCCGTACAAACCAACCGACGAGCGGCAACTGAGCGAGCGAGCGCCGACCTTGAGTATATATACAGCGTGACGGCGCATGCACTGTCAGCTGTTGAATGTTCTCGAAGCGCGACGGCGCATGCGCGTCCACTGGAGAATCAGGAGAATTGTAGAATGTTCTCGAAGGGGAGAAGCGCGCGCGGCACAGATGGTGGGTGACGGTGCATGCGCGCGTCAGCTGTCGAATGTTCGAGAAGGGGGAGAAGCGCAACGGCGCATGCGCGCGCGTCAGCTGGTGATGTTCTCGAAGCGCGACGGCGCATGCGCGTGCGTCAGCTGCCGATGTTCTCGAAGCGTGACGGCGCATGCGCGCTACATTATACAGCTAGCGAATGTTCGTGAAGAGGAGAAGCGCACGCGGTGTGTAGAGGAGGAAGGGTGCACAGATAGTGGAGGAGTGAAGCGCGCGCGGTGTATAGAGGAGGAAGGAATGCACAGATGGTGGAAGGAGGAGGAGGAAGCTTGCGGACGGCGCCGCACTACAAGCCTCGAGTAGTAGATGCTCCGCATCTAAAAGAAAACGGTTAGCAAAGGTAAGGGCCAGGTGGGTGTATGCACGAGGGAATCGTGCATATAGATAGCACATCTGCTTTGGTCAGATGTGATACATCCTCCTTTTAAACAGTTGGCGAAATTAATACCGCTGGCTTGTCTGCTGAAACTGCTGGTCATAACCGAGACGACCACGTCTCAGTGGTTGATGCGACAGCTGCTGAGCTTCTGTGGGCGAGGTGGTGGTGGCCGATGACGTCACACCTTGAAATGGGGTGTGGTTGTTTGCGATTTCGCCGTCGTTTGAGGATTTAACACAATGTGGCTCCTTCGTCGTCAGCACATGCCGACGGTTGCGCCTCAGCATGGTGTTGTTCTCTGCGCGTACGTAGAAGGATCGTGGGCCGGCCGATCCGACCACCTTGGCTTTCGTTGCCCATGATGTCCCATTCAAGCGTACCACGTCATTGTCCCACAAGCCGGGTAAGGTGTTCCTATGATGACGTCTCTGCTGGTGTTTCTTGACGAGAGTAGCCGACATTCAATTGAAGTCTGGCAATGATGTATGCAGACCGGACATCTTCAACAGTACTCGCCCTGTAATTCAACAAGCCGAGCCAAGAACATTATCCTTCAGCTTTTGTTTTCTTTAGGATGCATTTTACAACTTGTACACCCTTTTCTGCAAGCCCGTTTGATTGAGGATACTGCGGCCTTGATTTCACGTGCCTAAAGTTTCAACGCTTTGTGAAAATATTAAACTCTTGGCTGCTAAACTGGGAGTCATTGCCAGTGGCAACCTTGGCTGGTATGCCACACCTTGAAAATATTGCACTCACTCTTTCGATGACAGTACTGGCTGTTGGATCGGGCAGTAGCTACACCTCAGGGAAAATCAGTCACCAATGCCTTGGCGCACTAATAATGTCTTCTCGAGTACTGAAAGGGACCGACACCAATACGTGTCATGGCTGGGTCGGCGTTGGTTGCATTAATAAAGGCTCGAATGGCTGCTTATAAGCGTACGTCTTGCAAGTTGGACATCTTTCGATCAAGGACTCAATGTCCGAGTTTATATTCGGTCAATAAAGCATTTGCCTTGCTCTAGCTTTGTACTTTACCTGGCCAAGATGGCCTGCGTGGGTCCGTTTCAACATGTCGCTGCGCATGCTTGTCGGTTTCACCACTTTAGTGCCATTCAATAGTACGCTGTTTACTACAGCTAGCTCAGCGGACACTGGTTTCAGGGGGCTGTCGACAGGCTCTCTCTTAGCAAGCTTTCTTAGCACTGTGCCCAGATGAGGACCGAGAGCTGTTTCCTGTGCCAGTTTTCTAGCTGTCGTTTCACTTACGAGTGCTGATATGACCATAACGACATGAATCTCGACAACGCTCGTGCATGCAGCTGCCTTCAATCTAGCAACAGGTGATCAAGACAGCATATCAGCAAGGGCCATCTGTTTCCCAAGAATTTACGTCAGCGTATATTCATATTTTATCAGCCTCAATAAAAATCGCTTCACTCTGGCTGGCATATCACTTATGCCTTTTTTTGATATGTCTATTGGCGAACTGTGATCACTCTCGAAGATGATAGGGCGGCCATAAACGAAATGATTGAATTTTTCACAACCAAAAACTAAAACCAAAGACTGTTTTTCAATCTGCGAGTATCTTTGTTCTGATTCTGTTAAAGCTGTCGATGTATAGGCCACCTGCTGCCAGCTGTCTCCGTGTAGCCGCAGAAGTGCCGCACCGACATAACTTTGAGAGGCATCTGCAGTTACTTTTGCCTTCAGATTTGTATCAAATATAGCAAGCAATGACGCGTTACAAAAATCCCGGCATATATCTTGCCAATCTACTTCATGGTTTGGTGTTGAATTAAAGATGGCACCAAGTTTTGTGAAGGAACGTAAAGTAGGCGTACGCTACGAGAGATACAGCAGGTACTTGCTGAAGTAGTTAACTACTCTCAGAAGCCTTTGGACAGCCAATTTTTCCTGAGGTCTTGGCATTTTCAAGAGACCGTCAACAAGATGTAGATTTCGCGTAATACCCTTGTCGCTAATTATGTCACTCAAAAAGAGAACTTCTTGTAATCCCAAGCGACATTTCGATGCATTGAAAGTAAGGCCTGCTTTTTCAGCTGTTTTTATTGCTCTGCGCAGTCTTTCATCATTCTCGGCCCTGATCTCTTTCCAAATTAACACATCAACATACACACGTACACCGGCAAGACAATCAAAAACCATGTTTAAGGACCTTTTGAAACACTTCGCTAGCCGATGATATACCGAACGGTAGACTACGAAAGCGATAATGGCCGAAAGGCATTGCAAATGTTCATATCTTCGATGATTGTTCGTCTAATGCAATTTGATGAAATCCCGCATTTGCGCTGAGACACGAAAAGAACTTCGCACCTGCCAATTCTTCCTCAATATCCCTTCGGCGCGGCATTTGTTAGTGTTCCCTCTTGATGTTTTTGTTAACACGTCTTGCGTCATGCATACCCGCAATTTGCCGTCTTTCTTTAGTACAACCACAAGGGCGCTTACCCAGTCTGCAGGGCTACTGACCTTCTGGATGATGCCTTCCTTTTCATTCTGTTCCGATCAGTACGAAGCAGCTCCTGCATGGGCAGGGGAACTTTCCGAGCTGGCTGGACGACTGGTATAGCATTCTGTGCAGCTCAATCTTCTATTCACGTGGGACACATCCTGTTCCAGGGAAAAGACGCAGGGAATTTTTGACAATTTCTTCACTGTCGTTCGTCATCACTCTCTCAACAGCCCGCTGTACGATTCCAAGCTTCTCGCTGGTGTTCAAGCCTAAAATAATGCCATGGTCCTTCTTTATTAGAAAAATTTCTGCGTACGCCGTGCGGTCACCAATCTTGATGAAAGTTAAAAACTTGTCGATGTCCTTGATCATGCTGCTATCGTGGGATTTTAGAATACCGCTACTGGGCATCAGAGTTGTCATTTTGAGCATGCGAAGCATCGAAAGCGGCAAAATATTGCCTACAATCCTGTGTGCACCTTAAAACTGACATACTTGGCGTCAATGCAAACGTCCACAGCCCAGTCTCGTTCTCTGCTTGCGCTGCACTGGCGACATTCAGTATTTCGAAATAGTCACTCTGTTGTTGCCACGAACTGTTGGCCACCGCTAAACAAGCGCTACCAGTCTACGCAGCGCGCGCCTTCTGTCTTATCTCCCTCTTTCCCTTCCCTTACCTTTTGTTCTTATAAAAACCCAAGCTGGACAATAAACGCTCTATTTTTGCCCTGGCCACTCTGTTCGTGCATTTCGGGGCGTGGCCCAGCCGCGGGGCCGGTTGTAACAGTGGCGACGAGTATTTCAACAAAGAACGAGACCCAGCTGCTTCCTGAAGGCAGGCAAGCAGCCACCCCATCGACAGGCATGAGTCACCACCTCCAGGATGTCAACGACGACACAGATAAGTGGCAAGCGTACCTCGTCAAGGTTGAGGCATATTTTGAAGCAAACGAAGTCACTGACGATGCCAGGAAAAGAGCCCTGTTGGTAGCCGCACTCGGGTCGCGAACGATTGATGTGCTATGTGGTAGAGTGGCACCGCAGAAGCCAAATGCACTCGGCTACGATGCGGTAGTGAAAGTTCTAAGCGAGTATTATGACCCACGACCAAACGAAATTTCAGAAAGCTTCAAGTTTTTCCACCGAAACCAGCAGGAAGGAGAGTCTGTTCACGCATTCATTGTGGAAATACGGTGCCTAGCGCATAACTGCAACTTCTCGTTCATGCTGGATAGGATGTTAAGGGACCGTATCGTGTGCGGGGTACGTTCAAGAAATTTGCAAAAGCAGCTGCTCGCGAAACCTGAGTCGACGTTACAAGCAGCAGAGGCACTTCGTTGGCGGCAATAAGTGCAGAGTTAGATGCGGAGAACATAAATCGAGAAACGCCCCCGGTAACAGTGTCGGAAATGAAGGAGCAACGCTGGGTGCCGCGAGGCCAGAAGAAAAACGAAGGCGGAAAGCCATGCGAGTGCTGCGGAAAGCGTAATCATAAGCGCGCGACCTGTTCAATACGTGGGAGGCACTGTTACAAATGTGCAAAGCAAGGGCACTTGGCACGCATGTGCCAAAGGATCGACAACGCGTTGAATGTAACAGCCCAAGCCAACGACAGTGATAGCAGCGCGTCGCAACTTTGGTCCGTAACTTCGAAGAATTCATTGGTGCCACCGATTCAGGAAAGGTTCACGTGGAACGGCGTGAAGCTGAAAATGGACGTTGATACCGGCTCGCCCGTATGCGTCATTCCTAGAGCAACCTCATTTCTGGGCATGGTACGCTCATTTCTGGGCATGGTAACCTTTTATAACAAGTTTATGCCCGACTTGTCTACCATTCTAGCACCGTTGTACAAACTGCTGGAAAAGGGCGCTAAGTGAACGTGGAGCACCAAAGAAAAGAAAGCCTTTGTCCAGTGAAAAATGCGTTGTGCAAGGCACCCGTACTAACTCATTTTGACCCGAACCATGAGCTCTTCTTGGAGTGTGATGCGTCCCCATACAGAGTTGGTGCTGCACTTTTTCATCACACCGAAGGCGAGAAGCGAACCGTAGGCTTTCGATTGAGAACGCTGACAACTGCCGAAAGAAAGTACTCTCAGATCGAGTGCGAGGCGTTAGCCTTGATATTTGGTGTTACTAGGTTTAGGGACTACCTGTTGGGGCGAGAGTTCACTCTGGTTACGGATCACCAGCCGTTGCTGGGCCTGTTAAGGCACGACCGTCAGACCCCCGTCATGGCGGCAGCCAGAATACAAAGATGGGCGCTACTACTTCGTGCATACAAGTATAAACTGCAGTACAAGCCGGGAAAATTTATGCTCAACGCGGATGCTTTAAGCCAGTTACCCCAATCTCTTGAACAGGAGCTGCAGGACGACGAGGATGCGGCCGAGTACGTCCTCGTCGTGGACCAGTGGGACGAGCCGGCGGTGCCCATGAAACAGCTTCAAGCCCTTACGCAGTCAGACGGCGTACTGTCAAGTGTGTGCAGGTACCTCGTCCAAGGTTGGCCACAACGCACTACGGAGGAAGGCACAGAGATGCGGGAGTATCACAAAAGGCGGAACGAGCTGTCCGTGCAGCATAACTTGCTTCACTGGGGTCATCGTGTTGTGGTTCCGGCGGAAGCCAGGAAGAAGCTACTGAAGTTATTACATGGAGATCATCAAAGAGTTTCTGCAATTAAGGCAGTTGCACGGTCAAAATTTTGGTGGCCTGGCTTGGACCACGATATTGAGCGCTTAGCCGCTGTGTGTCAGCACTGCGTACACGCGTTGCCCATGCCACCCGCGCAAGCACCTATTCGCTGGCCAGAGACGCAGGAAAGATGGTCGCGACTGCATGTGGACTTCGCGGGTCCGATCCAAAACAAGATGCTTCTTGGCGTCGTGGACTCTCATAGTAAATGGATTGAGGCCATTCCCCTGGCTCACGCGACCTTGCGCAACACAGTCGATGCCCTGCGAACGCTGTTCGGTAGATTCGATCTGCCACACACAGTAGTGTCTGATAATGACACGCCATTCACCGGATGGGAGTTCAACGAGTTCTTGCAACAGAACGGGGTAGTTCACGTGCGGGCACCCCCCTACCATCCACAGAGTAATGGACTCGCCGAACGTGCGGTGCGAACCATCAAAGACGGACTAAAGAAGTGGGGGGACGCAGAATTGTCAAAGACGCTGGCTAGAACACTGTGCCGCTATAGAAACACGCCGCTTCCGTCTGGGCGCGCACCATCAGAAATGTTGTTGGGTTACCAGCTCCGCACCCGATTAGACATGTGTTTTCCTCCCAGGAGCCGAGAAACAGGGGATGTCCACTCTGCTGATAGCGCCGGGCGGAACTTCGCACCGGGAGATCCTGTGTACCTTCGCAATTACGGCCGTGGTGACAAGTGGACACCTGGGAAGGTCCGGTCAACCTCTGGTGCACGCATCGTGTCTGTCGACACGGAGAACGGGCTTGTTCACCGGCACATGAACCAGCTCAGGCGGAGAAGCATCGAAGAACCGTCGAGTCCGGAGGGTCTCACTAGCCCCTAGATAAATCCGGACCCTCCAGTACAAGACTGCGAAGCTGCAACGGCTACTGGCCCCGGTCTTCCGGGCCACCCGCCCCCCACCCGCCCCCAGTGATACGTTCCACACGTATCAAGAAGCCAGTGGAGCGTTATGGATTCTAAGGAAGCAGGAATGCCACGAACTGTTGGCCACCGCTAAACAAGCGCTGCCAGTCTACGCTGCGCGCGCCTTCTGTCTTATCTCCCTGTTCCCCTTCCATTACCTTTCGTTCTTATAAAAACCCAAGCCGGACAATAAACGCTCTCTCTTTGCCCTGGCCACTCTGTTCGTGCATTCCGTGGCGCGGCCCAGCCGCGGGGCCGGTTGTAACACACTTCATACACACGCTCTTTCTCGCAGCAACAAGACGCGAAGTGGTTCCGGCCATTGCACAAGTGGCAAACTTTTCCGTACGCTGGGCAGCGTCTGAAGGCATGCTTTCATTGCAACGGATGCATTTTATGTCGTTCCTGGACCCTCTAGAACTGCTCCGACTGGCTGTGACAGCATTCATCTCGAGGTTTCTTTTGCTTTCTGCTGAAATTCATTTTGATGAGCTTTTGTTTCAGCCACCTTGCAAAGGGTGATAATGTTTTCCAACGCTAAGCTTTTGTCTCCGAGAATCTGTTCTGAAAGCCTTGGCGAGTTCGTTCGGAAAACAATTTGGTCTCGCACTATGTCTGCATTGGTCCCAAAGTTGCAGTGCTGTGCTTGTTTTTTCTGCTCGCGTAAGAACTGCTCAAAAGGCTCCGCCTCACCTTGACTGCTGTAACAGAAAACGTATCGCTCGTGTACTTCGTTTTGCTGCTCCAAGCAGTACTCTTTGAATTTGGCAATAGCGGTGTTGAAGTCTTCCTTGTTTTCGGCGCAACTGAATAAAAAATTGTTAAAAACGTCTAAGGCCTCCTCTCCCGCCACAATGAGGAGCAGAGCCATTTTTGCTGCTTCCTACCTCGGATCGGATTTTCACGCCATCGCTTGCAGAACAAAACTCCAATTGTTTACGAAACGGCTTGCAGTTCCTTTTTCTAGCAGCTGTAAAACGTAGTGGTTTGGGCAGCCTCAGGTGCTCCACGTTGTTGCTTATTGCGTTCACTTATCGCACGAACCATTCACTTACCCTGGTAGACTTCTGCCCACTTCTGACACGATGTTTTATTCGCGTGTAGACTGAAGAGACTGGACAGCTGGGTTGACAAAAAACGAATGAATGTCCATCGTTTATTCTGCGTTGGTAGTTGTCGTCTAACGTGGAAAGGGTTTGCAAAGGTGAGGGCCAGGTTGGAGTATGCATAGGCGATTGCGCATATAGATAGCACATGTGCTTTAATCAGATGTGATACCAGCACATGTGCTTTGATCAGATATGATACATCCACGAAGTGAATAATGATGAGTGGGCGAAGCAGTGGAACCAGCTCGGTGCTACCGGTAAATCACCTTTGACATTGATCGCTCATGCAAGTACGTGAGTTCCAAGTGGTGTAAGTGTAAACACAAGGTTTAATGGCCGTAACTAGCATGTTAGGTTTAGATGTGAACTTTGTTTTGCCTTTATTATTAGTGCTTTGATTTATCGAATCTAGCCTGAAGTTTGTAAGTACGTGGTCTGAGCACGTTCGCCTGGTGGTTGTTTTCAGTCATACAAAAATACATCGCAGAGCATATTGAGACGTCATCTGCTGCACAAGTTCGTCATTGTCTGCGGTCATCATCGTCATCATTTTTATCGTCTTCATTTTCATCGTCACCCGCATCATCGTCATCATCGTCACGGCTATGGCCCACGGCAACGTCGTCTACGGACAAGCACCGATCTTACGGGGCTTCGCTCCTAAAACACATATTACCAGAACCTAGTGGATTCTACGGAGCACTTGCTGCTCACGTAACCATTGCCATACACGCCTAGGTCTTAATCGTGCACGAATTAGGGGGGCTGGCAATCATATAATCTCTTGCAAAACGAGTGCGATGAAAAGTCTACCATCAAGTAACGTAGTTAGGAAAAGGGTATACGGATGCTAAGCCACAAAAAATAGTGCATGATATGTGCGGCTCCAAATGTGTGGCATATGTCATTGCTGTTCTTTCTTAGAAGAAAGAGAATATAAACCACTAAAATACAGCGCAGTTTAGCCATCTACACGAGTTGCGCTAGATCGTATATAATGAATAGGTACACCATGCATATAGAGACACCTCAAAATCCAGCATTATTGGCGTATTTCTCAAGCCCAGGCAAAGTATCCTAAATTGTTCAGACAGACGCACTTAAATACCGTCATCAGTCCGTCATTGCATAGCCCCTTTTATCTAAATGATGTGAGCCTTGCGAGCATCCTAAGTCAAACTAGTACTAGAAACGTCGCAGCGTAGGCATCTGAAAGCGTGCGTCCGTCTGGTTTAATTTCGGTATTGTATGGGAACGGTCTAGTGACTTAAAACAAAGAACTGCAACAGATCAAACATGCAATCATTGCGGGGGAAATCATAGACGGCACTTCATGACAGAACGTGATCAAAAGATGGGAGAGTACACAGTAATATAGACATACTACGGCAGGTAATTGTTGAAAATTTCATCACCGCTTTTCCAAGTTTTTGATTCATGCCGACGCTAAAGCGTGGGTTAACAACGGCCTCTCCTTTTGGTTTAGTCGCGAAGTGTTTCTGAGCTTATTAAAAAAGGTAAGTATGTGACCTTCTCACGCTTGCGTAGAGCAAGAATAGGATAACAGATTTGTAATTGGTGAGGTTAGTATGTCTCAAAAAACAGCGGAAAGAGTCTTAGACAAAAGCGCTTGCATAAGACATTCATTATAAAAGAACATAGTTCGGTGAAGCCACTTCATATTGCAATATGTCATAAGTCAATATCTTTCCGTTTGTGCCCCTTAAACTTGCATAAATATGAGAGGGAATTAAGGAAGGCATTCAGAGTTCAAACAGCATAGCTACTTTACCCGTGCGCAACAACAGACGGCCCCGTTTCACTGAGAAGAGAGAAAGTAGTGCTAGCACTAAAAATTGATTGAATCTGAAGCTGCTGAAGGTTTAAGAGATGGACGTAGGAGGATCAATATATCAGCTGAAAAGATACAAAAGGACATGGCAGTCGCCTTCGACTCGTCTGAATGTAAAGCGGAACGATGCACGTCAGTTTTTCGCAATTGCCTGGCTGCTTCAACTCTTAGCATCTAGGTATGAACTTTTTCGCTTTCTACCGTGTTCAGCCTTAACGAGGCCGTGGAACACTTTTTGAAAATGGTCAAAAAATGCTGGCGATCGGTATTACAGGCTCCCGAAAATACACGAGCCAAATGTTAAAGCGTACCACGTCGCCTGCCATTCCTAAATAAAATATCGAATTCAGCTAAAACTTGAGTTCTTTTCTGTCGACAAATGACGAAGAAAGCTCAAAAATCACTCGTAAAAGGCCATCTATCAGCCGGATGGGACGTTAAACCCCACAAATCAATCAATCAATCATCTATCAGCCGTTGGCTGATTTGTACTCGACTCCCTCTGTCGTTACAGAGAACGCCAGGGAGACCGCGACTTGTCCACGCGTGCGCTCTAGTTCACACTGAAAAAGTAACGTCATCAAAAAAAAGAAAGCATGAGGTCATAAAACGTTTTCTTGATACATCACTAGCTATTTGTATAATATCGAAAGCTTGCTTGACTAACGATACTTTATAGATAATGCTCCAGGGATTGTTTCCCTGTTACGATTTATCTTGCTAGTGTTGTGACCATTTTTGTAACCAGCGCTGCCGCTAATACTTTCTGTTGTACTGCTCTGTCATTTGGTTTAATAAGTATATTCTTGTATTTGTATTTTGTGAACGATTCAAAATTTCGCTTTTTGTACTGCCCCCTTTACACTATGCCTAAACAGAAGCCTGTAAGGTATCTTTAAACAAATAAATAAATAAATACATATATATATATATATATATATATATATATATATATATATATATATATATATATATATATATATATATATATATATATATATATATAGGGTGCGCATGACGTATTTCCTTTGCCCATGTCATCGCCCTCTCCCCTGCTTAGCTGCCAGCGCTTTCGTCGGGATGGAAGAAGAGAGCATACGATTGTAGCGTGCGAGAAATCTTCGCTCGTACTCGACGGATTCTTAAAACGTTGGCTGCATTGAATTCTTGGGGCAATAATCTCTTTCAGTGAATCCTTTCGATGGTTACTTGAACAAGTGTTTCGGGGCCCCTTCAAGCAAGAACCTATATAGGAAAATGTTGCTATGCTTGTAAGTGGATTGCAAGCGCACATGCTGATTAGGTGGCAGGAGCGCTTATTTGAGTGACCTGAGACATATTTGACACAGGGAATAATGAGCGTCTTAACAGCCACCGTCACTTACATATGAAAATGCTTCAACTACCACAATATGCATTTGCGTTGGCGGAAGGAAGCCTTCCAGTTCCGTTCTCTTTTGACATAAAACGCTTTCCAGCTTGTTAGTGAAACTCATCTGGTATACTATTGGGTGCAGTTTTTTATTTCTTTCTTCATTAAGACTTTTTTGTGGGTGCCGACAGTAAGATTGCATAATTTGTTGTGGTGCAGGAAACAGGAAGCTACGTACCAAGAATAAAGAGCGATATTAGAGAGGTAATGACAACACTGATTGAAAAGTGCTCTTTCCTGTTTCAAATGTTATCCCACATAAGTCTAGATATAAATGAAACCCAACGTGTTTGCCTCGTGGCTCGTTGTATAAAACACTACTATTTTGAGTACCGATTTTATGGTATGGCAAATACATCCGTTTTTGAAAGTACTTGCGACTGCGACGTACAAGGTTTATTTCATAACGTATTTGGTCGCTTTTAAAGCGGCCCTTACAGGCATATGGCAATAGTAAATGATTCAACTGTGCCAAAATGCATGGACTGCATAGACGGTTTCAAGAATGCAAACGTATACCCCGAAAAACTTCCGGTGAGTTCATTTACTACCTCCTTACTTCAAAACTGAAAGCGCGTTTTCCACTTTCTTTCAGAGGTAAGGAAAGTTCATTTTTAGTTTTTCAGCTAAAAGGAACTAGCTTAAAGTTCAAAGGAATTTCTCGTCGTTCTTATGACGCTCAAAAGAACATTTACTCGAATATGTTTTGCCAAGTAACGAAAAAGTGTAGATGAATGAGCGGGCTATTTTTAAGCACTTCTGGCCCACCGATACTATCAAGGCACGTCGGCAGACAAAAGCGGACGTCATCAAGGCTATGTGTTTGTAAAAAGTGAAATAATCTATAAAGTCACTTTAATATAGATTTGATTACAATATGTTTATTAAATACGCCATAGTAGATAGCTTCGGAAAATTCCAGCTTCTGGGGTTCTTTTACACGGCCTGAAATCAATCAAACCGTGTCGCTGGTATGATAATGAGACGTTCTCACACCCGATGACAATGTAAGCTTGTGCAACGCAATAATATGTCAATTGATTGATTGATCAGTGTAGTTTAACGTTCCGAAACCACCTTATGAATATGAGAGCCACTGAAGTGGAGGGCTCCGAAATTTTGACCACCTGGGGCCTTTAACGTGCACCCAAATCTGAGAGAACGGGCCTACAGCATTTTCGCCTCCATCGGAAATGCAGCCGTCATAGCCAGGATTCAATCTCGGGACGTGCGGGTCAGCAGCCAAGTACCTTAGCCACTAGACCACCGCGGCGGGGCAATAATACTGCAATGTAAAATGTGTTGTGAAGCCTGGAGGACATGGGTGTTAATAAAGCAAAGAGTTACTTTCCCTGCATTTCCAAACATGAAAAGTATTTTACTCTATATTCTGGCAGAAACATGGCTGTGAGGTAGAACACCTACTTGCCACGCAAATCGCCTGGGTTGGATCCTCACTCTAATTACAAATATTTCGTTTTTTTTCGTTTTCTTTCCATCTCTTTTGGTTTTGTGATCACGCACAAGATGATAATTTTTTGCTCGCAAGCAATGATGCCAAACCCGGAAATTCTACCAAATGAGCTCATTACCACTATAACATTATCATATCGGACAGTCCTAGCTACGCCATCAGTCGTCGTCAATAGCGCAACCATCCACTTCCGTTCGATTACTGCCAGGTCTTTCGTTCTGAGTAATTCTCACGTCTAGCCCAGCGTGGGTGCTGCTTGGGGATTCCCTAATTGACTTTTAATGTGTCCCCTTGTCATAGACGAATGGCCCGCACAGCAGATTCCTCCAGAAGTGGGAAGACTTGCTCGTTAATCAAACCTCACGCAATATCAATCCTGTCCGATATTTGTTGTCTCCTTTACCCCCGGGTCTTTCTTCTTTTTCTTACATTCCAACGACGTTACGTGGCTACCGATGGGACTCAAGTGGCTTCTTCATAGTGAATGATTGTCCCTCAATATCTTGCAGGTGATACCCAGGAGACAGGTTGGCTATAGGCACGCAATTACGTCTCTGTGGGAGTTTTGTTCCTCGTTGAAAGCTGGTTACGGTTCAAGCTACCTTAAGTGCCTGTTATCTACCCCAGCATGATAATTTGAAAGAATGAGCAATATAACATTACGACTGGAAAAGTAAGCCTACGGTTCCAGAAAATTTGTCAGAATGAGCGAAATATACAATACACTATAGGAATGCTGTGGAGATTATAAGAATGTCTGCATTATTCCATGAAGCTACGCTAGTTTGTTCAAACGAAAGTGTACTAATTGCAAAGATGGTGCACTGTTATGGTTTTTTTATTTTATGATTTCTGGTTTTTTATATACTGTAAACCAGCATACTAATTTAAGAAACAAGGAAGCATAAATGCCGAACCAGTAGCGACATCAGTGATAAGAAATTAAGTATGCATTATTACGCGAATCACTGGGTCAGTTTTCACTTGCAAACATCTGCTGCGGCTGTAAATTTATATGCGTCCCTGTCGTTTCAGAGTAAGTGCGTGTGTAGAATTTCGTTTGCGCTGTGTGTATGTTAATGAAAAGATTTCTAAATGTTCTCTTTCTTTCCTTTTTCGGGTTATCTAGACATTAAATGTTCAATTTTTAGTGATGAAGCTCCTAAAGCCATGGGTCCGTCCCTCTTAGCTCATCGTGGTACGTGTCCACCTAGTTTGATGAGTCACTCAACAGGAAGGACAGAGAGACGGACGGAAAGATCAGTGGTTGAACAGACCAATCCACGGACACACGGACGAACATACATACATACATACATACATACATACATACATACATACATACATACATACATACATACATACATACATACATACATACATACATACATACATACATACATACATACATACATACATACATACATACATACATACATACAGACAGACAGACAGACAGGCAGGCAGGCAGGCAGGCACACAGACACACAGAAGGGCATATGGAGGACAGACAAGCAGACAAACAGACGAACAGACGAACGATTCACGGTTTCCCAATAAAACTCTCCGAAGCTTCGCCCAACTCATCATCAATCGCTTCGTGTATATGCCGTGATTTTTTGTAGAATTTCTGACACTGCGGTGTCGTTCATTAAATAAGTTAATTACTTTTTTTCAGCCCTCTTATTCTACAAAAAGGCTTGCGTTCTGTAAAGACTGCTCCCTACAGTGCTAAAAGTATGAACAATTCTAAGTTGAGGGGATACCGAATGCTTCGAAACATATGGAACCAGATCTGTACGCTATATAGATGCCATGAGCCGTTGTGAAGCAACCATGCTGATGCATATTCACGAATAATTCAAGGAACTCTACTTACATGGCAAGCTAATTGATTGCTTGTCGGGATGTCAACCTTCAAGGGTGTATAAATGGACAAGCAACAAATAATGTTTACCGGTACTTTGAGGCCAAAAGATAGTTTAATATACTTGGGCGTAACAGGCTTCTAAGAGCGTTTACAGTGCTCGGAAACAAAATAAAACACAATAAGTGCAGTATTTGCATTTTCCAGATGCTTGGTGTTGCACAAATCAATAAAAAAGGCCAACTATTTCTTTAAAGAGAACCACAACCAATACTTATGTTACCCATTTGTTGAGTGCAACGGAAAGCTTACCGGTCAGAGCTTGTATTCACGGAGTGTTAATGCGGAAAACGCCGTAGAACATTTATAATGAGAATCAGCAATTATGCAGTTTTAAGACGACAGGCTCTAAAGAGTGGCTGTGATCGTGATAGCCTATATAAGCTAGTCTAACGCCAGCAGTACTGAAAAGTGCAGTCTTTAGTAGAAACACAATGTTGTGTTTGTTATGCCTGCAGTGCCGTACCACTGCTTTCCAGTGCACTAAACTATTCTACTAAAGTCAAAGCACGTTTCCAGAGCTTCTTATGCAAGTACTTTGGGCCATGCACATGCCGCTTTTTCGACTTCAGCCAAGTCGAGGTAAGCCAAGTCTTCGAAAACGAAACGACGCGTTGACACGTCATCGACAAATCACGAATGACAATTCAGGCGTACCCATAATTGGGCGGCTTGGATACGTCATAGCTTGACTGCTTGAGCGAGTTTGAGAAAGAAAAATTAGCAGCATATCCACGGAGTGAATGATGGAGAGTGGGGCGAAGCTTTCGTCCGTCCAATCGTTCTTGCCTCCGTCTGTCCATGCGTCCGCATGTGTGACCGTCCATGCTTCAATCCGCCCGTCCATGCTTGCGTCTGTCCGTGCGTCCGTCCCTGCGTCCGTCCATGCATCCGCCCCTGCGTCCGTTCATGCGTCCTTCCATGCATCTGTCTGTGTCCGTTCGCCCATCTATTCAACACTCCAAGTACCACCATCTCGCATATTTTCATCATATATTCCCCATATAGAAGCACCGCCATCCAGCGGACATTCCAAGGACTAAACGAGAGGTGGCAGACGCACACTTTCTTACGTCTTGCGCTTCGGGTCTACTTCCCACCTTTGACCACCTCGAGGTAATGGTATATACTAGTTCACTGTATTCATGGCACTGCGGCCCAATGCTCGCTAAACCTTCCTAAAACCAAGGAAGGTTACGCCCAGAGAGTATAACGTAGCAACCTTTTTCTGTCATATAGTGCTCAATGTACATGCCAAAGGCTGCTAATATGAAAAGAGAGACAGGAAAATTCGGCTTTTACTTTCTTACGGCTTGCGCTTCGTATCTATTTCCCACCTTTAGCACCGAGAGTTCGTTCATTGTATGAATGAACTCAAAGAGCAGATGGCGAACATTAAGAAGATCCTTTTGGATGTACAAAGTAGTCAGAAAACCATGCTTACTAACCTCGCAGAAATAGTGGCGAAGCAAGCCGACCTGGAACAGAAAATAGACAGCGTGGTAGCAAAATCGATTGTAATCGAGGAGCGCATTAAGATTGTTGAAATATCCGAAAGAAAGATAGAGGCTAAGCTTGACTATCTCGAAAACAGGATCCGCCGGTTAAACTTAGTTTTCTTTGGTGTGCCAGACAATGAGCGCAAAGAAACATGGGAAAAAATCTGAGAGCCTGGTTGAAGAGATCTGCCGTAACGTGCTCAAGCTTAGTAACATTCCGATAGAAAGAGCTCACCGGCTGGGGGCCTTCACAGAGGGGCGCATTAGGCCTATCGTCGCCACCTTATCGGGGCGGAAAGCCAGGGAAGTGTTATGCGTAATGCTTACCAATTTAAGAACACCTCTTTTAGTGTATCCGAAGACTTCATTCATGCTGTTCACGAAAAACGACGGCTTCTTTGGAATTATGCCAGAGAAAAGAGAGATAGCAAGGGATGCCGAGTGCGTCTTAACTATGATAAGCTTGTTATGAACAGAAAGACGTTCGTGTGGGACAGTGAAATGAACCAACCTGCCCCATTGCATGCACATGTGCGATCACAAGAAGCCGACTGACGTGACTTCAGTCATCGCAGAACTTGGAGAATCGATACTTCAAACACGTGCGGGCGCATACCGCTGCTTTTTGTGAACTGTCGAAGTAATATTAACAAAGTTGACGTCTTTGCGTCCCTTGTGGCAACTACTCAAGCAAAAATTATTATGGGTACAGAATCTTGGCTTGACAGTGCGATACTTGATACTGAGGTCTTCCCACATGGCTTCACTGCTTATAGAAAAGATAGAAATCGCCATGGTGGGGGCGTATTTATTCTTGTACAGAATGAGTGGACTAGTGAGAAAGTTTCTTTCCACAATTCTGCAGAGGCAGTTTGT
This sequence comes from Rhipicephalus microplus, assembly GCF_013339725.1. Taxonomy (NCBI): domain Eukaryota; kingdom Metazoa; phylum Arthropoda; class Arachnida; order Ixodida; family Ixodidae; genus Rhipicephalus; species Rhipicephalus microplus. The sequence goes on from NC_051173.1 coordinate 42,496,191, forward strand.
GCCGTGTTTTTTTGCCGAAGGGAAATACTGTCGTGTTTGGTTGTTTTTATCGACCACCAGACAGTGGTGACACTCCTATGACACAGCTTTCTAAAATGGTACAGTTAATTCCAGACAGTCTGCTCCTGAGTGGAAATTTCAATCTAGCAGATTTTGACTGGATAACCAGTGGTACACAAAACAGATCGTCAGTGTATACTTTGTTCGGCAAATTCTTGAGAGTGTTTGGTTTTTGGCAATATGTGAATGTTTCAACGAGACATGATGCCATTCTGGATTCAATATTATGTAATGACCCAAATATTGTTTCCACTGTGTCGGTGGTTCCTGGTATAAGTGACCATAAAGTCATTGTGGCAGATTTAAAGATAGAATACTGCCAAGTAGCACAGGCAATACCTCAACAAATTTCCCTATATGAACAAGGTGACTACGATTCTGTTTCTGCAGAATTAAAGTCGTATTACCCAGGATTCTTGCTTTTGGCAGAAAGTCGTTGCTCTTTAGCTCTGTGGTCTTATTTTCATGATAAGCTACTTCAGGAAGTTGAAGCTCATGTACCAAACAGAATTCTAAAGAAGAGAACAAAACAAAAGCCTCGGTTTAATAAAGACATTCGCAGCTTAATTACGAAAGCTCGAAGTTCGTACAGAAGATTTCGCGATAGGAGTACCACGTCTAATGAACAAGAGCTTAGGCATGCAAACATGACGCTGAAATCGGCAATAAAAACAAGGAAGGATATTTTTTTGCCCCATTAAGTGATAGGTTAAAGCAAAACTCGAAATAGCTCTGAAAGTATGTTAAACAAACTAGAAAAGACGATATAAGTATTCCTGCTTTGACCGTGGAGGGTGATACTTTGTGCACCGGTGAAGAAAAAGCTGAAGCTTTAACAACTATTTTCAATCAGTTTTTACTCAAAACCCACCTGGCGATGTGAAGGCGCTTCCAGTCACGTGGCCTTCCATGAAAGACGTGGAGGTTGACATCACTGGTGTTGATTGCTGTTGATAGATACAACTAAAGCAGTTGTACCAGATGGTTTATCACCATTCGTTCTTAAAAACTGTCACAGCGTTATTGCAAAGTATTTATGCATTATTTATGAAATATATAATACTGGAGTTGTCCCACATGACTGGAAAGTTGCAAACGTTATCCCGGTTCATAAATCAGGGGAAAAAAAGCTTGTCGAAAACTACAGACCCATCTCGCTAACAGCAATTTGCTGTAAGTTATTTGAGCACATCATATACAGTGAAACAGTTAAACACCTAGAGTCAATCAACTTCCTTACTCCATCTTAGCATGGTTTCAAAAATAGACGCTCAACTCAACTAGTCGAATTTCAGCATTACATCGCAAAATCTATACACAGTGGCGCTCAAGTAGATGCAGTGTTCCTTGACTTCCGGAAAGCCTTCGACACCGTCCCACACAATCTGTTAGAATTTGCAATGTTATCTGTAAACATAAACCTTAAAGTTATCAATTGGGTAAACAACTATCTAAACGATCGACAGCAGAACGTAGTGCTCAACGGATCAAAATCATCTGCGGTAACCGTTACGTCCGGTGTACCACAGGGGAGCGTATTAGGACCTTTGCTTTTCCTGATTTATATTATTAGCATAGTTGACGGTATTACCTCTCACATTAAGTTATTCGCAGATGATTGTGTAGTGTTTAGAGTGATTAAATCGCACAAGGATGCTGAAATTCTGCAGCATGATTTGTACCGAATATCAACGTGGTGCCAAAAATGGAAAATGAGTCTAAACGTCCATAAATGTTGCTGTGTATCATTCACCAACCGAATTAGTAAACTAGACACAACATACGAAATAAATAATTCAATAATTAGCAATGAATTCTATTATAAGTACCTGGGCGTCTATTTTTCCGACAATTTCAAGTGAAATAAACACATTGACATAACTGTGACCAAGGCAGGCCGGATGCTACGCTTCATACGCAGAAATTTTAGGCAAGCTTCACAGACCGTGAAACAAACCCTTTATCTCATGAATGTAAGACCTATTCTAGAGAATGCTTGCGTAATCTGGGATCCCCATCAGCAATACTTGATTGACGCATTGGAAAAAGTTCAAAAGCAAGCAGCCAGATTTGTTAGCAACAACTATAGTTCCTTTGCAAGCATCACAGAAATGAAACGAGCATTGAAATGGGAGACACTGATGGTGAGGAGGCAGAAACTCAGGCTTAAATTTCTTCATTGTATATATTATAATCGAAATGCCATTAACCCTCTTGATTATCTGTTCACACCAACGTACGTCTCTAATCGTCAAGACCATTCACGAAAAATATTAGAATACCGTTACAAAACCCACTCTTTCGGTAGTTCTTTTTTCGTAAAAAGAATACAGGAATGGAACCGTCTACCGGATGATCTCGTCAATGAAACTGATAATGAATCCTTTTTTTCTTCATTGTAACAACTTCTACGATATCACCGCCACTAAGAATGGTTTGCTGTCTCGAAGCGTGTGGGGGTTTACAAATCCATGACTGTGACGTTGTTTTCACTCACCAATATTCGAGTGTTTTTTTTCTTCCCTTAAAATATTTTGAGTGCGGTTTCATTTGCTGAATCTATTGTTTCGATTGAAAACTATGTAGTCAAATTATTATGTGTACGTCCCCTACGTAAAGCCTCACGGCGATGTAGGTGAAGTGTAAATAAATAAATAAATATAGTAACTGTACTAGTTCATTGTATTCATGGCACTGCGGCTCAACGCTCGCTAAACCTATCTAGAACTAAGGAGGTTACACCCAGCGAGTATAACGTAGCAACCCTTTCTTGTCAGATTTGTGCCTAATGTACATGCCAATGGCTGCTAATAGGGATCGCAGCGTGCGCGTTAACTAAAAGCCGAATGCTCCTGTCTCTCATTCCCCATTAACATCCATTGGCCTATACATTGAGCATTATTTTTTATTGTTCAACAACGCACAGAAGAAATCTCTCACCAGCACCACTTTGAAGGTCAAAATGTTATATTTGTTACATACTACAACAGCTACGATGGATGAACGGGTGTCACTATAAAAAGCTTCGCCCTTAAAAATTGGATCACACGCGAGCGCTAAATTCAGACCCCCTCTTATGTAGCGCCAGAACGACAGGCTTTGACGGATGGCAGCAGTATAGCAATGAATCCGACTGATCGCCACCATCGCCGCCACCAGCAGCGCGCATGTTTTGTAGCAATTATCAATAGAACACCTCCCTGTCCTTCCTCTTTCAATCTTCCTCCTCCTTCTGAATAGAGCATTATGTCGATGGCATTTCTAGTGCCACAGCAATCGCAGTCACAAGCTTGCATGCTTCTTCTAACGAACTGGACGCGAGGGAAAACGAGCTACTCTGGAAACGCCGCGCAGCCGCGCGCATGCGCAATCGCACGCGTTTCTCTGCAGAGGCCACGAATGCAGCGCCGCTCTTCACGATTTCTCTTTTTTTTTACATTGCGCGCCGTGTAGAAACGAACGAAAATGAACAACAGTATACGTATTTGAAATGTAAACCCCTATTCTGGTGCGCGCTTAGTAATCAGAGCAAAGTTTTCAAGACTTAATAATAGTGGTTCATGAGACTTGCGCTAGGGGTGAGACATGCCGGTTTTGGTTACTTTGAATCGCGATTAAAAAATATTAATCCAACTAAGATCGCGAAAAGTATGCTGTCACCTGTCACCATGATTCACGCTGTCTCAATTTCCACCTTAATATATAATTACCCGTTCTGGCCAGTTGTGGGTCACTTGAAAGTTCCCAAACACCGTCTGCATTATCTGTTCTACCCGTGTTCCTCTATGTATTTATGAGCTCTTCTACATCACGCGGATCACGCGTGTAGGTGTTAGTGGCTGAGGTTCTATGCTTCGTATTCGTAACAAAGCTGGATTTTCACCTTGAGCCTCACTAATGCGCCTGTCACAACATCAGGATTACCTTGCTAGGTTGACGCTAGATTACAAGTGCCGAGCAGAGCTTCTGCACGAAGCTTCTAATGCACAAGTCGTCGTCCGCCGACATGCCCTGCTTTTCCTTTCTCTTCTAAAGACACCTTGCCTTCCCATCAGCTCTATTTCTCTGTATCTAGTGACGGGCAGACGGTGAGCCTAATCACGGCTTTGCAGAAGCACCTAATCTCAAGACGGGCACAAAAACAGTGGTTCAACCTCATGTAGCCCTGTACACGCTGACATTTTAACCCAAATGACCAGAAACTACTAAGACGCTTTGCCGTCGTGCAAATCGATTTTATTTTTTGCATCTTTACATTTTGGCCGATTTGATAATGCTGCTCCTGTCATTCTTATTGACCATTGGAAAACCCTTGAATGACCACTGTTCATGAACCGATAATGTGAGAGAGACGAAAACAGACAAGCATTTTTCTGTTGTTGGAATCACAAATTTCTCTTTATTATCAGACATGTCTTATATAAGGACGAGAACCATCAGAACTTAGACGTTGTTCAGTACAAGGTTTTCTATCATTAGGGATCTACTGGAAGGTCATACTTTATAAAGACAAAGACAGCTGAGCCTCGGCTTTACAATGAATGCGTTGTCAGAAATAGCAAGTCCTGTGGCTGAGGAGCAGAATTTATAATACTGATGAGTGCTGTGCCAAACTACACGACGATTCCTTTTACCTCCCTGCACTATTTGCCATTTTTTAGTTTTCCCCTTTCCAGAATTTTTAATAGACATTAGTTGCGAAGAAGAAAACATCTTCATTTCGTTGTTCAAATATTTGCTATGTTTGCGTAAGAAGGCCCCATTTTAGACTGTCAGTGCCTAAAAAAAGGCCCTTTTTTTAGTCGATCCCTGAACTTTAAAAAAAGGAAAACAATACTCCTTACTCGATCTGATAAATTATGATTTAAAACATACGTGACTCAACTAATGCATAAATGGTAAGCGTATAGATTGCAACTTACTATATACTCATTTCGGAGGATAAAGACAGATGCGACTCTGAGAAGAGGATTAAGGTGTATAATAAATAAGAGTTGGAAAATATGAGCTTGCCGCGCGTCGTCTTTAGTTGAGATAAGGAAGAGGGTGGCCTCGAAGGCCAAACCAATCAGAATATCTTCAACGGGTAGCGTCAAACTCAAGCTATCAACTCGCCCAACGGTCATTCTTCACTGAGAACGGGAATGATCGAACGTATGGTTGGTATGCAAGTCGAACACCAAAGGGCGCAATCAGAATGTCCTGGTGGCAGAATCGATACGTCCTGTTATTGACGGGTAACGTCGAACTCAAGCTAGCGAATGACCGAACAGTCATTCTTTACACGGGGGGCGGGAACGGTCAATGGATGGTTGGTATGCGAGTCGAGCACCAGAGGGCACAATGATATTGTCCCCGTGGCAGAATCGATACGTCCCCTTAGTGCCAGAAAACGTTTCCAAGGCAGCGCGGATGCTGTCCCTATTACAGTTGGCGGGTAATAGGTATTATCGTTCACGGGTAACACCACACGCAGAGCCATGTCGAGTAGTAGAGGGTGGTGGGGGATAACTTTGAATTATCTATTTAACCTAGGAGGAGTGTATATGGCTATTTGAAGGAGTTCTCCTCTCATGAACAATATAAGAAGGATCTGCTCTTGTATTGCTGTAATTTACGTGGTACATCAGGCTCTGGTCCCCTATTCCGCTTGAGCTTGGAGGTCGCCAGAGCCAAGCAGGATAGCTTAAATCCCAGTCCTCTCGGGTGGGATAGGTACTAGGTGGGTAGGTAGGGTAGCTGGCTGCACATGCTTTGTGCTTGCTCATAAGTGGCAAGTCAAAACACCCTGAAAGTACAAAAAGAAACACTTTTTTTAAAGGCGACAGCGAGAACTACCTCTTCAAGTGCGAAACCTGATCACTGGCTCCGGCACCATCAGTGTCAACCCAAGTGAGGCTAAATATAAGGAGATGCTGTCCCGATATGACGTAATCACAAATAAAATACCATGATTTCACATAATGTGACGTCAGATGATAGCGCCATCGCATGATATCGTCGCTTGGTCGAAGGTGTACCATTTATAGAGGTAATGCAAAGCATGGTCAGATGCAGAGATCTTGCAGTTGCAAACTGCGAAGCTGAGTTAAACAGTGGTAGGTAGTGCAGAAAGCTTTAGGAAGGGAAGGGGTGGGGGGGGGTGAGCGTGGATGGATGCACATGTAGGCATAATATGGTATGGAAAAACTTTATGTCTGACAACATAAAAAAACGACGTTGCTTTAGCCGATGACTTGTATTAGGTGAACGCATAATAGACTTTGGGAGAGTTTCGTCTTATTAGTGCGTGACCAAACGGGAGAAATCACGATCTCAACATACACCTTTTTACTGTGACTATACAATGTCAACAAGCGACTTCTCTGACCACAAGACATCGATATCATTGCAGTAGCGCAAAAAGAGCGCCATCATGTTTCTCACGCATACTTTGAAGCTGCGTGTATGCTTTCGTTGACTTGGTTCCCTCTTTCAGTGTTGTAAGAACCAGATCGCATGACACGGTAATGTATTGTTGTGATATTTTTACCACTGTTCTAAAATTACGAGGTGGTAGCAAAACACTCTGAAAATCTTAGATTTATATGTTATAGTGGCAGCTGTGGTTACCATAGAGCGAGAAATCTTTCACAGATGAACGCTTGCTTTTTGAGATGTTCCTGATGTCGTTCTCTGTATCAGGAAATAGAAAATTAATATGGCACTGATGCAGCTGCACTGCAAACAATTACTAGTGAAAACGTCTCAGTGTTTGAAGTTGACTTTGCTAAAACAGTTTAAAGTAACCTCCTGTAGGAACAAATACAGAAAGATCAGGTGACTCTGTACAAGTCTATTACCGAATTCTATTACGAAACGTTGTCAGAATTTCATTATAAAATGGGCAGCACAAATTTCTAAAAATTTCATGAACGAAAGTTGAGATATTGTTCGAGGAGCTTGATTATCGTTGTTTATATAACCAAAGTAACCGACTCGAATTTCGGTTTCGTAAGTATTGATTATCATTTCGATTGGAGAAATAAAGTGAGCGAAAATTACCCTTCTCTACAAAGGGATCCCAACCTATAACTTCCATGCTGCACGTCCAAACCCACCGATTTGACTACATAAGAGAGTACTACCCCGTCTACTTTTACCTGGGATATTAAATGCGAAGTATTTCTTAGCGAACTTCAGCGACATTTAGCACATCTATCTATCTATCTATCTATCTATCTATCTATCTATCTATCTATCTATCTATCCATCTATCTATCTATCTATGTAGCCACTTACGTTTCGGTGCTCTCATGGTCACCCCCGTTACTTGGCGTGAACCAAAATTAGCGTAGGAGGGTGAGATGGTTTGACAGATATGACGCGCTGGTCAAGACATGAATATTGTCAGAATCTCATCGCGTACATCGTCAAACACTTTCTGCCAGACAGTGGCACATGCCTACGGGCTTGTATGTGCCACAGGTGATGGGCACTTAGTATCTACCTAATAATGACGAGAACACACTATGGCAAATATAGCATGTGCAGTATTAAGAAATACCTGATCTTGGTAGCGTCCACCCGACGAATGCAAAGAATAAACTTCTGGGTCACAGCTAGAATCAAACCCGAGTATTCTGCTTGGCAATGAAGTATTTTACCACTGAGCTGCGCCAGGTGTCGGAATTACTTTTCGAATAGACGCTAATTTTCCTGAAACGTCAATAGTGGTTGCAGTGCTGCCTACCCAATTTTATAAACATTACATGTGTACTCTCTTGACACAGCCGTTTCATTGGATTAACGTCAATTGAGGACAGTTGTCATGCACTGAAGTTGATTTATGTGGCAGTGTCTAGGGCCAGCATCTTCGCGAGCATCAGCGCTTCATATCAGCTTCCGGAGTTGCTAATACACATGCTCAAGGTGGCATCGTTGCGCCAGTGCAAACAACTGGTTATTTAAACAATTACACCTCTTCAACACATGTCTATGCGTGCAACATTTGTATATTTATTTAGTGTCATTTGGTGCCGTATCGCTCAATAAAAATTGTAACACGGTCACCTTACCACCGCATGCTTCACATAACGTCGATTTCATGTATGTGGGATCTGCCAAATTTTCGTAAACATTTATTTATTTTAATTTAGGTGAGAATGAATAGCATACGTTCAAAAAGCCACAAAATATGTCATCTATGCTTTCTTAGAATTTGTCATTCTGCTAATTGGGGACTCATCATATTATAAGTACTTAGGGTAAGTTAACATTTTTGTTTTCGATAACAAGCTGGGATTCACATATTCGTCCGCGCACTCAAGAACGCCGTGTGCAGTGTTGTGTTAATGAATAGAATGGATGTATGTGTAAATGTGAGCGACTCTTTTGAGGGAATACGATGTTGGACTGAATTTCTACCTTGTCCTTTATGTGGCATCACTGTCTCTTAGCTCCCATTGAGGTTGTAGGACGACACGCAACCAACATGTAATGCTGTATGACTACCGTATTCTCACAGTTGATGCAACAATTCTTGGGCTCCTGCGTGCAATAGGCAACGCGTATCATATTGGCCAGTCCCTTTCTCACTTCTGCACAGTTGCCTCCGCATTATATAATGCTCACACATTTGTTCCACAAATTATGTCAGTGGTGCAAGCTTCAGTGTTTCTCAGTTGCTCGGGTCTTTTTTTTTACTTTTTAAGCCCTCCTGATTTTGTTGTAGTGAGGGACATTGCAAGTTCGTCATGTGTGAGCTGGACGCCGATCGGTTGGTTAGAGAAAATCATCTACGAGAGTAGGAGCATGCAAGCCCAATGATTAAGATTAGCATTGCCTAACCTACAGAAGCCAACTTCACTAACTATTACTGAATCCATACTAATCCTAAAGTGTGCCTATTTTACATAGAGCCAACGCCAATAGACGACATGTAATATAACCAGCTTTGTCATTACAATTTCGAGGACACAGAGAATAATTCTTATATAAAAACTTGCCGTTATTCACATGATGATACGTCTCAACATATGCCCCCTAAGCACTACTAACATTGAGAACTCAGTTTCTCCCAGAGTAAGATTAGTTAAACAGTCTTCACGAGAATAATAAATATGCTAACAAAAAAACCTTCAACAGCCCTTCTCAATTCCTCATTGGCAGAATCAAACGCGATTTCACTAAGAATAAACTCGTTTTTGCTGCTCCCGGTTGAGCAGCAAATCTCGGCCATGATTAAATTATTCTTTAGCGTAAACACTAATCTTAGTAGTGGCTGCCACTCAAGGGTAGTGTAAATCCTCGGTTAATGAAAACAGATAGCCGTTGTACCTCTAGAGTGCACTTTGTAGTAGCATTGCGGTTACAATTATTTGTAGTATAACGTAGGTGCATTGCGAAGACTATTTGCGAAGACGCGAGTGTAACCCGTCTGAAGGCCCGTCAGAAGAAGACATATTACGACTATTCTTCAGCGTGCTCCAGGAAGCAACCAAATATGCCTGGCGAGAACGTCGAAAGAGGGAAACTATTACAAACATCGACATCACGTGCATCAGCGCCATGATCACGTAAAGGACAATGACTGGCATAAGTTGACGATGAGAAAGAAAAATACCAAAGAGAGAAGCTCAAGCGATGAGCTATGCGTACAATTCAATTTAAAATGGAAAAACAACAGATAAGTAATCGTCTGCCACATTGCTGTATCGCTACAATTTTGGACCACGGTGGTCCTAGTTGCAAAAATAAACAAGAGAATAGATTCAAGTGCACCTTATAGGGCACTGGACATTCTTTTGTGTTTGAGAGAAAACCACAGTCTACGAGCATCAAACATTTTTATGAACAGCTGAACAATATTTTTAGGAGTGTGCGGAACGTAAGGTTTGCATGCGGAGCAATCAGTTTACACTTTCTCATGTACCCTTTCTCAATTGCAGTCGAACTATCGTTGTCTTAAAAGCTGCCGGCTGCAGCTCACTCATATGCATCAGCAATTTCATAACCCTTGTTCTCAATACTGTGTAACTACGTGGTCGTTACAAAATTATCTCCGAATGGCATTGTGATAGCTAATCCTTCTAATGCAAAATATTTCGCACAGCAATGAAAAGTGTAATTTTGACATACGTCATTAAACATAATAAGTGGATTGCAAAACTTGGAGGGCCTCTTAAGTTTTCGCCTAAAGATGCTGATAGGAAAAAACACCCTCATTCTTGTCAGCTGATGTAGTGATCCTGCCGACACTGTTCCGAAAGCTCTGTTCACCCAACATCAAAAACCACTGCCTACGTTTACTGCCCTGACCTTGACCAAGCGGCAATGATGTCACTATGACGTCACATAACGTGATGTCATACTGACGTCATGATGATTTTATGGTGGTTTCACACTACGTGATGACATGTTACGTCACTATGCTGTCATGTGGGGCATAAGTTAGTCACGTGACCACGACTTTGGCAAAAGCCGTGTTGAGGCCGGCGGGCAATGTTTCCGTTAGATAAGACATCTAAGGTTGTCGCCTTAGATGCCTTATTTACATACAACCTGTCCGCAGTTATACGTGGGACCACCCTGTACGTATTTGTCTCTGCGATTAGAGGTATTCTTCGTACGCCAGAGACTGTAATAGCACATCCGTCTGTCTGTCTGTCTGTCTGGCTGTCTGTCTGTCTGTCTGTCTGTCTGTCCGTGTCAGTCAGTCAGTCAGTCAGTCAGTCGGTCGGTTGGTCGGTCGGTCGGTCCGTCGGTCGGTCGGTCGGTCGGCCGGTCGGTTGGTCCGTCGGTCCGTCGGTCAGTCGGTCAGTCGGTCCGTCGGTCAGTCAGTCAGTCGGTCGGTCAGTCAGTCAGTCAGTCAGTCAGTCAGTCAGTCAGTCGGTCGGTCGGTCGGTCGGTCGGTCTGTCGGTCGGTCCGTCAGTCGGTCGGTCCGTTGGTCGGTCAGTCGGTCGGTCGGTCCGTCGGTCCGTCGGTCCGTCGGTCAGTCGGTCAGTCGGTCAGTCGGTCAGTCGGTCGGTCGGTCAGTCGGTCAGTCAATCAGTCGGTCAGTCAGTCAGTCAGTCAGTCAGTCAGTAAGTCAGTCGGTCAGTAAGTCAGTCAGTCAGTCAGTCAGTCAGTCAGTCAGTCTGTCTGTCTGTCTGTCTGTCTGTCTGTCTGTCTGTCTGTCTGTCTGTCTGTCTGTCTGTCTGTCGGTTGATATGCTCTGCGGGCTGCGCCGGAAGAATGAACTGCCGTGAAACATAAGGGGCTTCGTCCCTAAAAAAAACAAGGTACCTTCCCAATGCGGGCGTAAAGTCAGAAGAAAGTGCGTAGTTGAGCAGCCTTCTGCTCTTTTTTTCTCTGGTTTCCTTTTCCTCCTTTATTTTACCCTGTTTGCGTTTTTTTCTGTCTTTTGTCTCTTTATATCTATTTGTTTCTTCGTCGATGTTTATCCATTTCTTCCTATTTCTTAGTGTTTCTCTTTTCGTCCTATTTTGTGATTTCTTCTCAACTCCTATAGCGTGTTTGCATCCTCTTTCTTTCTATTTTTGTATTCTGTTTTTTCCGTGTAACTCCAAGGGCATTGTTTTTTTTTCTTGCTCATAATATATGACCATCACCAAGACACTTTAAATACAAGGCGAATAATAATTCTCCTTGGCGCGACCACGCGAAATCAGCTACACATTTAGCAATACACCAAGCGACGATGACGTTATACTACAGCATACCACAGCACACGGTGGCAGCATGCAAGGGCCCGGCTTCTTTCAGTGCTCCGCTTTCATTTCAAAACTAACCGTCCAATCACTCTGTACGGATGCTTAAGCAGTGAAGTTCAACGTGCGGCCACACGCAGTTGCAGACGTTGCAGCCGAAGCCATATAGTGCCACGCTACAAACTTCCACCGAAAACTGGTGTTCTAGAGCTGTGACATTTCTAGAGCGGAATCAACGTGGTAGTAGCGGGAACCCATTTCCGGAGACGGAGATCAGTAGACGATGACGAAGAAGTGGTGATCGTAGCCCGCTGTCTCCTCTGTTTTTGCGCCAAGCAGTGCGTGCACCACTAACATCATCATGGACAGGAGCATTTATTTCTCGCCAATAAAGACATTTTTTGTTTGTAAGGTGGCTCCGTCTTTCAGGTGGTCCCTCACCTATCGAAGGCTGGTGTTCCACGGCATATGGTGCCGAAACCCAAGGGACAACAAGCGGCTCCCAATGACGCAGATAATGAGCGACGGCCGCTATGAGATTATACTAGAAACAGCAGCCGAAGCAACCTGATCCTCATCGGAACCGCACCCAGGAAAGCAACGAGCGGAAACGGCTACATTACGAGCAAGTAAGCTGTGATCCTAACGAAACAAGGATCGCCTTAAAGCCAAGCGTGCTGCTAGACGCACTATTAACGAGAGTGGTAAACGAGGTAACGACGTAGTTGCAAACTGATTGCCACGACTGAACCACGATCAAAAAGGTTATCGAGAATCTCGTGGCATGCCAAGACGAGCTTCGGAAGATTAATGCAGAGCTCGAGGACATTATTTCTGTTGAGGAACTTGAGACTGAGTAGGAGTCTTCGACGTATTACGACGACCACGCACTCAAGACCCTGACGCACCTACACTGCCAGCTGGAAAATGTCAGCATGGGTAACACAAAACAAACGTCTATTTCGTCGATGCAATGCATGCCACCTGCTCAAGTCGCAGCGGTGACTCAGAGCTTCGGACCTCGTCTCCCAACGTTGACTTTCAAGCCGTTTCATGGTGATGTACGCCAGTGGACGTCGTTCTGGGAGCAATTCAACGGAACCATTCACACGAATTCGACTCTGAGCACCACGGACAGATTTTATTACCTCTGCAACCATCTGGTAGGTGATGCAGCAACTGCAATCACCGTACTAGCAAGCACTGAAGCGTGCTATAAATGTGTCATTAGGCTGCTAAAGTAGAGGTTTGCGGACAAAAGCAAGACTATACAACGGCACTTAAGAGCACTTTGTGAACTGAAGCTGCATCGGATACTAGGGATTTGCGCAGGCTATACGACACAGTACAACTGAATGTCCGGTGCCTCAACGCCCTAGATGTCCCAAATAACAGTTTTCGACGAAGCTCTACGACGTGAAGCTGCAGTTTTCTGGCACGAAAAATCATCGTCGCCTTCCACCGCCATAAACGTCTCCAGGATGAAGCACAAGGCTTGGAAACGTCTGCTTCAGAAGCGGCAACCACGACAACTTGCAAGAAAGTGGAACAGCACTTACGGTACACAGAGTTAGAGCTTGAATCGACAAAGCAGTGTGCACCATCGACGCCTTTCATGAAAATCAATGGAAACCTGAACAAGCATGTACGGTCGTCGTCAATCCTACATGCATCGGAAGCATCGAGACATAGACGCAACGAATGTTTCTTTTGCAAATCCTATAGACATAAAACCGAGAAATGCAGCGCAACTTTGGGCATATCGGAGAAAAAGGACCGGCTGGCCAAATTTATGCAGTACTATCGATTCGCTATGAAGGGCCACCGCGCGAACGACTGCCGCCGGAGGTTAGTTTGCGTGACCTGCAACGGCAGACATGCTACAATAATGTGTGACCCAGCTTATCGTGCTACGAGAGTGGAGAAATCATCAAACGTTGTCTCTGAAGCTCCCAAGCCCACGAAAACAGAGTACCCACGATTTACTGTCATTACAGACTACCAAATGAACGACGCCGTCAGTTTGCAGACCTTTATATTTGAATCGTCGGTGACAACAAGACGTCTTACGTCATAGGAATATTAGACGGAGGAAGTCAGGAACTTTCATTAAAGATCTGGGGAGAAGGTTTGTTCTGAAGATCACTCGGGAAGCGTGCCTGTCTGTGAACACATTTGCATAAGACATCGCTCGCGTGCAAGAAAATGCAAGGTCGTAGAGATTCGCGTACGCAGCCAATTAGATGGCAACGAACACATGATAAGTCATATATATGCCGGTAATTTGCAACGACATTGCTGCCACAGCCTTAGAATGCTTCTTCGCAGCGAAATTGAGAGAGCAAAGTTACCGACTAGCACGCGACCAAACTGTGCCTCGAAGTTGTGTCGAGAAAGGCATTTGCCTGCTAATAGAAATGGCTCAACTCCGGAATCATACGCAGTACAGACATACAAAGATTAGTTGCAGTCAACACAGCTCTCGGATTGACACTGCAAGGCCCCATCACGAAAACGAGCGTCATAAGCGGGACAGCAACATTGACAGGACGCAGGTCCTGTCACCTGCGTCCTGTCAATGCAAATTGAAGAAGCCGAAGGTTTATACCAAAACAGACTGGAGTCATTTTGGATGTTGGATGCCGCCCTAGGGAATTGAACTAAAGAAAGGTACGCACGGCCCGGAACGTACCTTGATAGTTTTCTAGAAAAAGATTGCAAATAGTGAAAAACGTTGATTTATAGCCAGGTCAAGCAAGTGCACAGCGATTATTCAAGACGACTGCAGTGTTGAAGTTACTCGCTCAGAGGATTTCATCAATTGGGTTTCAACGCCCGAAGAACTGACCGACACATGTGATGCATTGCACTTGGTCAGTGCCGTCTGTCTGAACATGCGGAGTCGGTGCTTGAAAAGGAAGTAGTGAGCGGACCTGATTACTACACGCCACACAAGAAAGTCATGCGAAAAAGCTTGCTTACCACCAAGCTAGGCTTGGTTTTTAATACGTCCCCTCACGCGGAGGGCAGAAAAACAGCTGAACAGTTCCCTTGAATCTGGATCTATATGGCATGGATACCACCTTTTGTCTTCAACCTCAAGTGGAACGTTAAAAAAGAAGGATTAATTCTGTGCTGACGAAGTAGTGCTACCCAAAAAGTATTGTGTCCGACAAGCTCCATCTGAACTGTTTTCCGACAAGAGGATACGGGTACTGCAAGGACAGGATTTAAAGGAAAGCCTGACCGTAATTGTGGACATTCCGAACACTTCCAAGCCATTCTACCCACTATTATATGTTCAGGAGCAGTACCGTATGTTCAAGAGGAATACCTAGAGGACGACTGTTGTTCGCAGCCGGTTTAGTCTGATTACAACGCGGCACTCTTCAAGAGGCAAGCGAAAAACCCCCATTGTCTGGAATTAGATGTGGCCACATTTCAGGCCCCGGAAGATGTCGGAGATCAGCAGACGATGACGAAGATGTAGGGATCGTGGGCTGCTGTCTCCTCTGTTTTTGCGCCAAGAAGTGCGTGCATCGCTAACATTATCATGGACAGTATCATTTGTTTGTCGCAACTAAACGCATTTTTTTCGCTTGTAAGGCAGCTCCGTCTTTCTGGCGGCCCTTCAACTTTCGAAAGCCTGGTGTTCCTGCTGACACCAGCCCCTCGACTCTACGTCGTTTGCATTCGGCTCCAAAGGCTGCCGGATCATCCATGCACTGTTGCTGTCTTCGCTTAACCACCCACACCTGTTTGGTGCCCGGACTGAGGCATCGGCCCGGCAGACATGACTTCTCTGACAAATCAGCTGTCAGAGCTACTCTTGGAAACTTACCATCTGTTCGGGAGTTCGGGCATTCGTACGATTCGTGCTGTCTTGAAGCTCAAGTTGTAAGATGAAAAACTGCTACGAACAGGCTCGGTGGTGCGGCTGCAAAAGATTGAATGAAGTCACTGACGGTGCTACCAATGGGGTGTGTGCTTGGGTGCGATGTAGAGAATGACGTAACTGATAGAGTCACTAATTGAGATCGTTATCGTTTTTTGTGGCGAAAGGTTTTAGGGGTGCAGCTCCTCTTAACCTTGTCACGTGTCATGCGTAACCGAGAGACAAGACGAGAAATAGAATAAGACAAAAGAAAGGGATGACCACTTCTCGTCTCATTTCTTGTCTCTCCTTTTATGAGTCTTTTCAACACAGCAGGTGAGCAAGTTCACAAATTAACAAAATTTGTAATATTTACCATTTCTCGTTAATCCGCCGCAGTAGAAACTTGGGTATTTAGAAGCTCTCTGTGTGGGACGACAGAAATATACGTAATAGAAACTTTATTAGAAGTAGATTTATTTGAT
The DNA here is from genome assembly GCF_013339725.1 of Rhipicephalus microplus. NCBI lineage: Eukaryota > Metazoa > Arthropoda > Arachnida > Ixodida > Ixodidae > Rhipicephalus > Rhipicephalus microplus. The sequence goes on from NC_051173.1 coordinate 42,512,301, forward strand.
CTAAATCTTTCGGTTTGTCGATACAGACTTCTTTTTTTTTGTGGCACCCTGGCCTCGGTCCTGTTATTTCCGCGCTGTGGCGTTATAGTACAGTTAATAAACATTTTGTGCAGCCTATCTATTTGGTGCGGAATGTGCTCGATACTATTGCCATTGCAGCCTATGAATGAAATGATGATTACGATGATGATGAACATCATCATCACCATCATCATCATCAGCAGCCTGATTACGCACAATGCAGGGCGAAAGCGTCTCCCATGATCCACTGCGAATAAGATATTGTTCGATAACTTTGTTGGGCGAATAAAGTGATTGCAACGAGTTGCGTTAGAGTTCATGTGAGCTTCTCAAAGGGTATTATTTTGTAGTGGCGCTGGTTCTCTGGATGCAACAAATGCCCTCCAATTATCCATCTCACCAATGGCGTTTCAGCATATACTCTTGTGGCTTTTGACATGTGATGCGGTCATAGGCATGTGCAAAGAAGAGAGGGGTGTGGTTGGAAGGCTGCTTTCTCTCGTCCCGATTGATGCCCTGGCGCCAAAATATGCCCGCAAACTTGCAGCGGAAAGCTGGGTGCAGTTCTGTGACTCGATGAGAAATACCTTAAGCATGGCGAAACAGGGCTTTTTGCGAAGCTTGATCGATCCCTAGGTAGCACTAAATCTACGGTGTCCCGGATAACCCAGAGGTTGGTGGGTGCTTTCGCAGGCACATAGGAACAGCTCTTGAAAGTTCTTACATTCGACATACGTGGATGACACTGGCAGCTAACCACGCACTCTTCTATACGAGGGCACACTAAGTGCAGCACTGGATGAGCCTGTCACAAGGGCTGAACTTTTCACCCCGGCACAATCTGCTAAATCTAACATAACACCAGGACACGATCGAGTTACGAGCGCCATGTTACGAAACGTTAGCGATGACTGTCTCGATGAACTATTCCGCTATTTTGTCGAGCACGTTTGGGAGCCTGGGTCTGTTCCGCCAGATGGGAATGAGGCTTCAATCATACTAATTTCTCTATCCCTTTTATTCACTCCTTACCGCTATCCCTTTGAGCCACTGTTGAGGTGTCGCACCATGATGTAGAGTTACGGGGTTCACTTTTATCTTCTTTTCTCTGTTTTAAGACTCACTACCAATAAAGTTGCCAATCTATCGGGTGTCATGAAAATCATGTAAAATAGTTCATAAATATATTATCAGTAGAAATCATCGAATGCCTGAATGAGGACTTGAATAAAAAACATGGGCATGAACAAAAAAGAGGCTAAAAATATGTTTACATAGAGCGAGAGCTTTACAATCCCTTTTTAAAATAAAGCATTGCGCATGCACATCTTGTCTTCCCCGTATGGGCCAACGCATTGGTCTGACTCGCCAAGAACTTCCCTATTCGGTAAATGGAAGCTGTCCCGAAAAATCAACTATCGTAGTTTTCTATCTAATTATGAAATAGGAGCCTTCCGCAAAGGAGTTAATAGATGATGACACACTTTCGAAGTATTACAAACAACAGAAAAATTTGCGCCCGGTGGTTCCTGTGTGCCTAATCACGATTTCATTTTTATGGGCTCGTAATCACAAACCAACCTTACCTTCTCCATCGTTTTCGTTGTACTACTTGTGCCCTTCATGTGTTTCATGTGCAATAACTCTTTCGTTACCGCACGGAAATGGTTGTTTTTCAAAGTGGTTAGTGCTATTTTCAAAAGTACTGCAGCACGCATTTCACCATACCAAACTTTGCAAATGAAATCCTCTTTAAAGAATATATATGTTGTAGAGCAACAAAGATATTTTACATTGAATAAAAATGTGAAAAGTGTGAAATGTTTTGTTGCCAGCTGGCAAACAGTCTATGAAAAAAACACTATATATGCATGCATATACTAAATAAAAAAAATTCTGAATATACATTTTGTAGATAATTGATCCAGGAACACTATAAAAATAATGAATGTTGTACAAAATGTTTATCTTCTATAGACAAAGAAGTCAGAACCGAGGTGCTGCTTCGTTGCTTGTGTCATGCGGTGAAGCACTCTATGGTTTTCGTGAGACACAAGCGAACTCATACTCTTTCCTCAGTAAATTTTTGTTGTCCTTGCTACTAGCAGTCTCCAGGCATTCCAATATAGATTGATACCTGTGATGTAAATATACCTTTTATAAATGAGATATCCAATTAACTTCGCTATTTCACCTAGCGTCACGTCTTTCCATGAGCCACTCCACTCCACTTAGGTTAGCGATTCCAATATATGCCTGCAAGCATATTGCTTAGCAATTTCGCACATCGTAAATAAGAAATAGGACCACAAAAATATCGCGCACTGTGCTAAATTCTTCAACGCTGCTCTGTAGCTAGTGCCAAGATGCGATCCGTGGACCTCCTTGTCGTGGCGAAAAGATCTGCAGCCGGCACCACCACGCCGTGCCCCACTGTCGTGTGGATCTCTCACGTAACCACAGTAGATAGAATTGTGCAGAATTGTCAGAAGCTATACGCACTCACGGGGAATACGGCTTAAGAATGTAAACAAAAAAAACCCATAAATGGCTGCCGATGTGGTGCTTAGGTGCTGTCATCCTCAAACTCTAAGGTCGTCCTCACTGAATGTAGATGTGGTTACAAAACAATGTGTTTGCACCGCAAGTTTTTTGAAGCGCTGGTGCGCATCCATGCGCACGTGACGACGACGTCATAGAAGCGACTACTGACAATAAATGGAGTTCTGTCTGTGTTTGATGTAACGATGCAAGCAAAGTCAAAGCTGCTGGAAAGTATCAGGGAAGGCCACCTCGACATTTTAAACACGCGGTGGACCTTCGTAACTAGTTTTGTAGACAAATTTGCCCTGACTCTTTGAAGAGCTGTCTAATGGATAGCTGACATAAGTTTCTGGCAAATATAACTGCTCAACATAGTGAAAGTGCGAAGCTGACACTAAATTGATAGTTACCTTGCAAAGGTTCTTTTCATCAAAGAACTTCGAAGTTAGTGTAGCGTAAACACGAGGGGCACGCACTTCGGTCAAATTCGCCCGCCTAGTGCACTTTTCCAACTACACTCACATTGGTTTACGCAAAGCTATGTCTAAAATCGCAATTTTACCAAACCGGGAAAATTCAAATTGATTCTGAATCTTGAATGGCTGGACTAACCCCTCAAAGTTGCTGGGTGCACAAGAAACAAACGACACATCCAATAATAGACTATCCAAAAGCGTCGATCATTGGTAATCGATTTGTATAGGCGTGGGAACGAAAGAGTTAAAACAGTAAGCACAACAAGAGATGACTTAGCTTGGTTTGTGATTGTTGCCTGGAGATAATTAATTATGAAGCACATCAATGGAATACAAATGATAAGTAATTCGAAGGACGAGAATAGGGTTGGTTTTTAAATATGGGCTTTAGACTCACAGGGAACGTCAGAAAAAGACGTGATGCTTTTTTACTGTGTTACTGCATTTCGTAATTGCGCTAGTAATACGGGAGATGTTCGTCCCAAAATAACTACAATTTAACTTCGTCAAATAAATTTGTGTGCTTCACGATCATAGTTTGTTCACCAGAGGCCAAAAAATGAAGAAAAGAAATAAAGAAGATAAGTAGATAAGCTGATAAGAACGTAAAATCACGTTGTCTGCCCTATCGAGAAGGAATTGGAACTGGATAAAAACTGCAAAAAAAAAACAGTAATGGGCAGGGAGCTCAATCGGGGCATATGGCACTTTGAAGGCGTCTACAGCGTCTCTGGGTCAATAAGCGTACCACTTAAGGCAATTAGCGTCTACAGTGAGACAACAGTTACGTACTAATTGTTTGAGGTGATTGTTCGACTACGCTTCTCTCCTTAGGTGCGCCTGCGGAATCCCAGGCAACAGGAGGCTTATGTAACTATGTAGACGACGAACTTCGTCAGTCGTTTCGCTAATTCAAAGCAATCATTTTGAGATAACGTTGATCATGAAGTTGCGTTCTTAAATGAGAACGCTCACCACTAAGCGTACTATTTAGTCTTCAGGATTCTGTGTTGTAATTCTTCAAAGATTTATTTCTCACTCATGCGAAAGTATGAGCTCGCTGAAAGAACATCGTCACGTTTAGACTAGCATAACCAACTCGTGCTTGCTTATTCTGTTTTCTTGGTCACTGTAAACATTTTGTGTATATATTGTGTTTCTTATCTCAATAACACTTAGTTGAAAGACCTTATGATTGTTATCTTATCTTTTGTTTTGTTTTGTTATTCTGAGACATTAGGCGACAGGCTAAATAAGTGCCTCTTTTCTTATGGCAGGGACAACGGTTGCGTGGCCTACCTGCAACGAGCATACCAGTGTGTGTTGACCCCTATTCTTTCGTGGCTGCTTCTTCTGAATTATGCATAAAACTTATCCCATCTACATAAGGGCAACCTTTACAAGGGCCTTCTGAACACTTCAAGTTGTAAGAAAAGTATATAAAAACAGTAATAAAAAGTTTATAATATAAATTCAAGGTGAAAAGCCGTAGCAGCGTAAGGACAGAAGCAGCAAGAGCTGGCCGGATATACGGGCGTCGTCTGCAGCAGCAACCAGACAGTCCCAGCTCGCGCCTCGCGCCAACGTGTCGATGTCGCTTTGGTAGTGGGCATTTCTCTTCACTACATATCGTCCCCCGTCGGAAAAAGAGCCATCCAGGTGACTCACGGAGAACAGAGTACGAGCGGATTGTAATATGGTTTCAACCGCTGTACGTAAATGGTTTCACGATCCCGAAAGCACTGGTCTGTGGATGGCGTCACGTGTTGGATGATGTAGTTAACAGCTGAAGTCTGCGAGACAATGCGGTAAGGTCCCTGGTATTTTAAAACAAGCTTCGAGGAAACGCCTATAGGGACAGCGGGATCCCAAAGCCACACAAGGGTGTCCGAAGCAAAGTTATGGTACGGGTGGTTATCGTCAGGCCGAGATTTTTGCATCCATTGCTCGTTGGTTGTGAACGACTGCGCGAACTTACGGCATTCCTCGGTGCTGAGGGAAGCTTCAGAGAGGGGCGTACACTCGGAGGAATCGGGGTGGGAGGGCAGAATGGTATCTAGTGTGGTGGGAGGGTCTCGGCCATATAACAGGAAAAATGACGAAAAGCCCGTAGACGCCTGTGGAGTAGCACTGTATGCGTATGTCACAAAAGGCAGAATGAGGTCTCAGTTGGAGTGGTCTGAGGCAACATACTTGGATATCATACCGCCAAGGGTACGATTGAATATTTCCGTCAAGCCATTTGTTTGGGGATAGTAGGCGGTGGTAGTCCAGTGAATGATAAGCATTCGGCAAGGCGTGCGTTGACGACTTCAGAAAGGAACACACGTCCTCGGTCAATGAGAAGTTCACGCGGTGCCCCGTGATGGAGAATGAAGCTCTGCAGGAGAAAAGATGATACGCCGCGTGCTGTGGCAGCAGGCAAAGCGCCTGTGTCTGCGTATCGCGTCAAGTAGTCGACAGTGACAACGATTCAACGGTTTCCGGAAGCCATGAATAGAAGAGGCCGTACAGATCGAATTCCAATGCGGTCGAAAGGCCTGGCTGGGCAAGGAATTGGCTGTATCGAACCGGAGGTGTGATGAGGCAGAGGTTTCCGTCGTTGACACTGCGGGTACGACTGAATTTACTTAGCGCACAAAGGTTTACATGCTTCGCCAATAAAACTGGGAGGTTCTAGTGCCGAGCAAACCGACGAGCAGACGGACTCAAAAGCTGTAGTTGACAGGTACTGGTCTACAACTTCATCCAAGACAAGGCACCTGTGTATTCTTTGCTCTTTCTGAAAGCCGCCGGGAAGCTTGACGTTCACGGACTCTTGCCGGCAGGTGGAATTAAGCCTATACCGAAGAAAAGTCTAGGCGTGCTGCCAAAGCAACGTCCTTTACATCAGAATGTATCATCTGGCGAATTCCGTTCGACATATCACGGTGCTCGGACTACGGTCATCACAAGATAAGTAGGGACGAGTTAATAAACAAAAACGCCCAAGATGCACCATCACAACTTCACAGGGCGAAACGGTCACCAACGCTGTATTTCTAATTCTGTCACGCAGGTGCAGCCTCTTCACACGTCCTGGAAACATCCCTACAGTGCCACTGTTCACAAGAAACATCCGTTGCATTCCCGAACACTGGACTGCTCTCAAGAAAACAAAAGCCCATGGGCTAACCAGTGCAGAAGCGAGAACTCAACACAGCGCGTAGTTTATGCATTATCGTACACACTTGGGGTCACTCAAGTAACATGCCGAAACCCTGTCAATCGGATATGTCGCACAGGACCCTACTGAAAAACTGGAAAGTGAAGCTAACTAGCTGTTACCGGCGCATAAACACGAATTGCAGGCTTCTCATGTGCTAGTTGCCTCAATACCGAGGCGCCGATACTCGCTCGATAAACACAGTGAGGCACACTGGAGGTTTCACTACGCTTCGCTATACACTGAGACACTACAGCTGATGTTCACAGCACTTACACGCACCGAAAAAGCAACGGTATTCGCAATACATCCAGTCGAACGCTTGTGATACTCAAGCGAGAAGCGTTTGTTAAAATTGTCAGTGACAGTTACGGTGTTTAAGACGCCATTTTCAGTTTCGCCTACTGTGCAGCACGTAGGAAAACTCTTTAAAAGTACTTGCACGTTTGTCCCGGCGCGACGAAAATTGCTTTTATACACGAGGGGGGACATATCATAGAATTTCCTAAATATACACTAGAGAGAACTCTGGTGCTAGTGTCTATGAGAGCAGCCAAACACGGTGCTTCATCGAGTATGAGGATGATGGTAGGTACGCAGATTTGTGAAATCTTCGTACTTCTGAAGTGTCCCGCATGGAGCCGTCCGTTTCCCAGTGTCGTTCAATATCTTGATGAGCTCTGTACCCCGCAAGGTGCCGTCCTTTCCCCGTTGTTGTTCAATATCTTGATGAGCTCTGTACCACGGCACCAGGACGTCCACACTTTTGTGTATGCGGACGACATCGCAATTTTTTTTAGCAGCAGAGGTTCGTACTTCTAACTCCGTTTGTGTTTGTGTAGCTTGATGACGTTTTATAACGAAACCATAATCAGCAAAATCCAGCGGGTGCACTTCATCACCTTATTATTTTGAGCTCCCGAAGTTGGAAAGGATTTGTTCTTTACTTCGAAACAGAATGAAAACACGGCAATAAACGAATCCACAATTGCGACTCCCCGCCTGCCAGTACGAAGACTAGAAAAATCCGTGCACTACCCATGATTCCCATGGTTGCTGAAAGACCGCAGCATCAGAGTTCCCTCTAAAGAAGCTTGTTCATTATCCTAATATGGTATGTTCATATTGATTACTTTACGCAATTGTTTTCGTTTACTAGGCCGATAGCAAGGTGGCCATAGTTATAGACCTGTCTCTCGGGGCTAATAACGAATTTGGACCTATCAATCCACAAGGCTGCGAATAAACAACTTAATTAACGAGGGTTCTCAATATGAAAAAAAAAATCGAGGTGCAAGCGCCTCTTGAATGTATTGACGATGCGTAGGAACATTTTAAAATGGTATACTTTGCATGCATTCTCTCGATAATTTTTACTGAAAGAGTAATTTTCAATTAGGCATGTTGCTCTTGTTTGGTTGATCCTGAAGCGCTTCTTATAATGAGTTTCCCATCTCGAGAGGTGATTTTGTTTAGCACAAATCTTGTAGCGCATGGAAAAAACTTCGCAATAACGAGTTCACGTCCACATCAAAAGCCTTGATGAATGGGTCTCTAAGTATCAAAGAAATTCGTGCAGGAATAGCGCTTATAGGACACTTAGCTTAGTTGTTTAGCGGGATATTGTCGTGATAGCTCGCTGTATAGCAGCCCTTGGAATGATCTTATGCGAAGCAAAAGGTTTTCCAATAGATTATTTCCTTATCATTTCAAAAGAGGGTAGCAACGACCATATTGAGTGACTGCATCTTTTCGCCTTGTGTGTTAGCAGAAGAAAAGTACCGAGCCATGTTTTCTTAATCATCAGCATACCACCAAAAATTTTGCCATGTGCCATGTTTAAAGAGAAAATCTTCCTATACTGCATATAGAGTAAAAATTTGTTGGTCGGAAAATTCTTTTTGAAGCATGACCATTCTATTATACCAGTGTTTGTTCAATTGACCACATGTTTATTAGTTTTAAACAATGTCATTCATGTATACTTGAAAATTAGTCGAATACATGTTTATTCGTCAAATTTTGCGATGAAAAACTTTCCATAACACATAACCTGCGGCCCGTTGAGTTCTGTGAGATGAACATTATAGCAGGATATGCAGTTTTAGCATTACATTTAGCAAGATCTCTGTAGTTTCCATTTGACGGTAGTTAGCAATTATATAGGGTGTTCTTAGAGGGCAAACAATATTTTAGCTGGGAATAAATAGCCTTGATTGCACCAGAGTAAGCACTTCTTTTGCTACCAGTAAATACACTTACTCGAATTGTCTTAGAGTTTTAGAAACATGGGCGGATTCATTGATATGATAATAGCTGAGCCTTTCTGAATAGCCACAACTGTGTGGTTTTGCAATACTCGCTCACTGGATTCCATGCCACCCGGTTGTGCCCTCATGATCTCCGACGACAGCGCAGCTCTGGCCGACTGGGTTGGTTCTATGACACCTCCTGCCACCGGTCCTCTACGACGACAGCGTTAATTTGACCGACTGGATTAGCCCCACGCCATCTCATGTCACAGACAAGAGCTCTCGTCAGTGTTGCCCTGTCCTTGGATTCCTGCATACGTGTCCATCTTTGCTGTCTTCTCCTTACTTCCATCGCTCCCTGTCCCTACGCCTTGCTCTCGCCTTCTTCTCTCTCTCTATCTCTCTACCTTTTAATCCTATCTTTTTATTACCTTCTCTACCCCCATCCCTCGTGAGCTACTGTTGAGGTGTTCTCCACAGTCACGGGACTCACGTTTCTCTTATTTTCATTTAGAATACCCCCCCCCCCCGGTTTCACAACCATCTTCAGAACCCTTCTGCGTAACTCGCTGGGTATACGCCTGGGTGCGTACAGACATGATCCTAAATGTGGTCTCAGAGAGCACGTACCATTTTGACGAAACTTCCTGTAGTTCTAGGCACTACATTCAGGATAGCTTGAAAGTTAGTTTTTTGAAATAAGTTTTGTCCTTCTTAAAAGCATATAAATAGAAATTTAGCGGCAAAAACAAAAACACTTTTTCATTAATACCGCAATTTTTGAACTTCGACCGCACCTATGTGAAAAACTGTGCAGTTCTTGGCCATGGTAATTTTTTCCCCAGAACAAAAAGTTATACAGGCTTTTATAAGTCCACTATCATCCGTACCTGCTCAATAAACATTGCACAAAAAATCCAGAATTGTGGCTACCCGCGCAAAGTACCTACATTTCAGGAATTCGTTGCTACAAACAGCTTACACTCCGGATGATGAAACTGACTACAATACTTGTAATACTTTTGCTTTTAAGTGAAAACGTTTCAAAGTTTCATCACGCTTCCCTTTACCTGATAATTATTATGAAAGGCAAATGATCTTCCAAAAATTGCCAAAGTTTGAAAATCTTCGAAAAATGCCAAGTTATTTTTTAAATCCCCGAGGGCAAAGTCACGAACTTACACCAACACCCTGATTCGAAATTAACTGTATTCTTTCGGTTGCTCATCACTTGTAACGCATCACATATGACGAAATAAGCTTTCCAAACATGCTGTTTGTCGCGCTCTGAAAATTTAATGTAATTTCTTGAAAATATTTGCACGCAATAGATGAGTTGCAAAAGAATATTGTTGCAGCACCATCTGTACATATATTCAAGAAAGAAACAATGTCCGCCATTGTGCATGAGTAATTTCGTGCAATTGACCGGCATGCCTAGCACCTGGATCACAAAAAATGCTCACATGGAAATGAAACGCCTCTCTAGCGTTCATACTTCTTTCACTCGCACGAGCGGCGTGTTCTTGCACGTTTTAAAAATTTGTTTTCAATCACCATGGCGGCTCAGCCCTGGCTGCTTCAACACTTCAGGGCTTTTTCCAGCGTTGCTGGCATTTATGCTACTCGTCGATTGGATGATAAAATAGCAGCTGGGAGATGATTCAGACTACAACCAAAGGTTTTGAAGAAACCCGACGCTTCAAAACTGACTTGGTTCCTTCCTCAGGGGTGACTGCGCAGGCTACGTAGCAGCGGCGTCTTCAAAGCACTCGCAGGATGGATAACGACCCCCCTCCCTCTCTCCCCCCCTCTCTCTCTCTCTCTCTCTCTCTCTCGTTTTGCCGTATATATATATATATATATATATATATATATATATATATCATGTCAGCAGCAATAATGCAGGCACTACGGAATCAGGACATCGCAGAAACCTACATAAGCATAATGGAAGAAATCTACAGAAGATCCACAGCCACCATAGTTCTCCTTAAAGAATGCGAAAGAATCCCACACACTATTGAAGGGGTTAAGGCAGTAAGACACGATCTCACCAATGCTAATCACCGCGTGTTTGCAGGAGGTATATATATATATATATATATATATATATATATATATATATATATATATATATATATATATATATATATATATATATATATATCAGGACATCAGCAGTATTGCAGGCACTATGGAATCAGAACGTCGCAGAAACCCTACATAAACATACTGGAAGAAATCTAGATAGGATCCACATGCAGTCGCCATAGTTCTCCATAAAGAAAGTGAAAGAATCCCATCAATGAAGGGTGTAAGGCAGGGAGACACGATCTCTCAAGTTCTCTTCACCGCATGTTTACAGGAGGTATTTAGTACCTTAGACTGCGAAAAGTTGGAGATAAAGGTAATGGTGAGTACCTTAACAACTTGCGATTCAGTGCTGAAATTGCCTTGATGAGTAACTCAGGAGATGAATTACAGTTGATGATTGCTGAACTGGACACGGAAAGCTGAAAAGTAGGTCTGAAAATTATAATGCACGAGACCAAAGTAATGTGCAAGAACCTCGGCAGAAAAGAGCACTTTTTGATACGTTGAAAGGTGCTTGAAATTGTTAAGGATTATGTCTTTTAGGACAGGTAATAACCGCAGAGACGAACCATGAGATTGAAGTAACTAGAAGAACAAGAACGGCGTGGAGTACATTTGGCAAGCACTCTCTAATTATGACTGGTAGATTGCCACTATACCTCAAGAGGAAGGTATATACTGCTGTACTTTGCCGGTACTTATCCATGGAGCATATTACTTTCGTTTTCTGCAGATTAATTGTAAGACCTACCTTTCTGCTCTCCTTGTCTAACTCCGTAATCAAGAGGTGAAATTCGTCCCCTGAGTTACTCAGCAATGCAATGTCATCGGCGAAGCGCAGGTTACTAAGGTATTCTCCATTGACTCTTATCCCTAACTGTTCCCATTCTAGGCTTCTGAAAACCTCCTTAAGCACGCGGTAAATAGCATTGGGGAAATTGTGTCCCCCTGCCTTACACCCTTCTTGATTGGTATTCTGTTGCTTTGTTTATGAAGCACTATGGTAGCAGTTGATCCCCTGTAGATTTCTTCCACAATGTTTATATATACTTCATCTACGCCCTGATTTCGCAGTGTTTGCATGACGGCTGATATTTCTACAGAATCAAACGTCTTCTCGTAATCTATGAAGGCTTTGTATAGTGGTTGGTTATACTCTGCGCATTTCTCTATTACCTGATTGATAGTATGAATGTGGTCAATTGCTGAGTAGCCTGTTCGAAATCCTGCTTGTTCCTTTGGTTGATTGAATTCTAATGTTTTCTTTATTCTGTTAGCACTTACCTTTGTAAATAGCTTGTATACTACAGAGAGCAAGCTGATCGGCCTGTAGTTCTTGAAGTCCTTGTCATCTCCTTTCTTATGTATTAGGATGATGTTAGCGTTCTTCCAAGACTCTGGTACTCTTCCCGTCAGGAGACATCTCGTAAACAGGGTGGCTAGTTTTTCTAACACAATCTGTCCTCCATCTTTCAGCAGATCTGATGTTACCTGATCTTCACCAGCAGCTTTGCCTCTTTGCATGCTCTCCAAAGCTTTTCTGACTTCTTCTATCATTACTGGTGGGGTGTAATCTGGGTTACTGCTAGTTCTTATAGTATTAGGGTGGTTGTCTCGGCTACTGTGAAGATCTCTGTAAATCTCCTCCGCTATTTTAACTATCCTATCCATATTGGTAGTTATTTTGCCTTGTTTGTCCCTTAGTGCATACATCCGACTTTTGCCTATCCCAAGTTTCCTCTTCAATTCTTTGACACTTCCTCCGTTTTTCAGAGCGTGTTCAATTCTCTCCATAATATACCTTCTTACATCGCATACCTTACGTCTATTAATCAACTTCGAAAGCTCTGCCAGTTCTATTTTTTCTGTTGTACTTGACAGTTTCATGATTTGACGCTTCTTAATTAGGTTCTTCGTTTCCTGGGAAAGCTTACCAGTGTCCTGTCTTACTACCCTGCCTCCAACTTCCACTGCACACTCCGTAATGATACTCGTCAGATTATCATTCATTGTATCTACGCTAAGGTTGGTTTCCTCACTAACAGCCGAGTACCTGTTCTGCAGCGACACTCTGAATTCCTGTACTTTCCCTCTCAGTGCTAGCTGATTGATTGCCTTCTTGCGTATCAGTTTCTGTCGTTCCTTCTTCAAGTCTAGGCGAATTCGAGACCGTACCATTCTATGGTCACTGCATTGTACCTTGCCAATCACTTCCACATCCTGCACGATTCCAGGGTGTGCACTCATTATAAAGTCTATTTCGTTCTTATTTTCGCCATTAGGGCTCCTCCTTGTCCACTTGCGGTTTTCTCGTTTTCGGTAGAAGGTATTCAAAATCCGTAAATTATTGCGTTCTGCGAATTCTACTAGTAGCTCTCCTCTGGCGTTTCTAGTACCGATGCCATAATCTCCTACTGCCTGGTCTCCAGCCTGCTTCTTCCCTACCTTTGCTATAAAGTCGCCCATCACTATAGTATACTCTGTTTTTACCTTACTCATTGCCGATTCCACGTCTTCATAGAAGCTTTCAATTGAAGCATCATCATGGCTGGATGTAGGCGCGTAAACCTGTACTACCTTCATCTTGTATCTTTTATTCAGTTTAATTACGATACCTACCACCCTTTCATTAATGCTATAGTATTCCTCTATGTTGCCAGCTATGTTTCTGTGAATTAGGAACCCCACTCCCAGTTCTCTTCTGTCTGCCAAGCCCCTGTAGCAAAGGACGTGCCCATTCTGTAGCACCGTATAGGCCTCATCTGTCCTCCTAACCTCACTGAGCCCTATTATATCCCATTTAACACTCTCTAGCTCCTCGAATAGTACAGCTAGACTTCCCTCACTAGATAAGGTTCTAGCGTTAAACGTTGCCAAGTTCAGGTTCCAATGGCGGCCTGTCCGGATCCAGAGATTCTTAGCACCCTCTGCTGCGTTGCAGATCTGACCGCCGCCGTGGTCAGTTGCTTCGCAGCTGCTGGGGACTGAGGGCCGTGTGTTATTTGACGTAAGCATGTGGGAGGTAGTGACCAGATACTGCACCAGGGTGGCCAATCCTTCTCTGGTGAAGGTGTGCGTTCTCGGCGCTCTTTGCTGGTGAGGCCACACCCCAGGCCTCCTAATGCAGTTCCATCAACACGCGGATTTTTTTTTAATCCGGTTGGAAACTGCGCGGTACCGGGATTTGAACCACGGACCTCTTGCATGCGAGGCGGATGCTCTAACCACTACGCCATCGCCGCAGAAAGGTAGGTCTTACAATTATTCTGCAGAAAACGAAAGTAATATGCAACAACCTCGGCAAGGAGCAGCGCTTCGAGATAGGTAATAGTGCACTTGAAGTTGTAAAAGACTATTGTCGCGACGTCAAGAGAGAGGTCGTACTCGAAGACGCTGAGAAAGCAGCAGCGGGTCGGTCTTTTTGTTAACCGCGTGAGAGAGAGTTCCTCATCTTTCTCGTTGTTGCGTTCTGCATAAAAGCGTGCAGATGCGCGTATGCGCTGTCGCCTTCGTCTTTTTCGCGGGAAGCACGTGACATTTGCCTCCCTCCAAAAATGGCATCGTCCCGATGCGCAGCCAAGGCACTCTACTTATAAAAACGCACATATGCACCGGCACGCACAGGACAAACGAGAGTTAGCTGGACAAGTAGGGTTTCATCCGGATGACATGCACGATTTCGGGTGAGCAGTTTCGGCGACTGGAACTGCAATTGCCGTCGGGAATAACTTCGTAGTTGATGTCGTTCAATCGTCGGGTGACTCGATATGGGCCAAAGTATCGTCGTAATAGCTTTTCTGAAAGTCCGCGTCTACGTATTGGGATCCAGACCCATACCTTGTCGCCTAGTTTGTAGGTTACCAATTTATGTCGTAGGTCGTACCGTTTTGCATCTTTGTGTTGCTGGTGACAAATACGCACGCGGGCTAGCTGTCGGGCTTCTTCGGCACGCTGACCAAATTCTTCGGCGTCAGCGTGAGTGTCGTCACACTCGTGCGGCAGCATAGCGTCCAACGTTGTAGTGACTTCGCGCCCGTGTATTAAACTAAACGGCGTCATTCCGGTAGTTTCCTGTCTGGCAGTATTATAGGCGAAGGTCACATAAGGCAAGATTTCGTCCCAGTTCTTGTGTTCTGTGTCGACATACATGCAGAGCATGTCTGCGAGGGTCTTATTAAGCCGCTCTGTTAGTCCGTTTGTTTGTGGGTGGTACGCCGTTGTTCTCCGGTGAGCTGTACCACTGAGCCTGAGAACCGACTCCAAAAGTTCTGCCACGAACGCAGTTCCTCTATCCGTGATGAGAACTGTTGGAGCACCATGCCGAAGGACGACGTTTTCTATGAAGAAATGAGCCGCTTCTGCTGCTGTGGCCCTCGGCATGGCTTTAGTTTCTGCGTAGCGAGACAAGTATTCAGTGGCGACAATGATCCATCTGTTCCCTGTGGTAGAAGTTGGGAATGGGCCCAGGAAATCCATTCCGATTTGGGCGAATGGCTTTGCTGGTACTTGAACGGAATTTAATAAGCATGCCGGCCTGCCGGGTGGTGGTTTGCGTCTTTGACAGTCGGCACATGTTTGGACGTGATGTTTCACAGCAGCAGGTAGGTTAGGCTAGTAGTAACTGTTTTGCAGACGGGACAATGTTCGAGTGTAACCGAGATGACCAGAGGTGACTTCATCATGGCAGGCTTCCAGGATTTCTTTTCGCAGTGATGCAGGGATGACGAGCAAGTATGGGCTGCCAGTGGGAGAAAAGTTTTTCTTGTATAGGACGTTGTTTTTTAAACAAAATGATGGCACTCCTCTCGCAAAAATTCGCGGCACGTCTTCCCGTCGTCCTTCTAAGAAATCGATAAGCGAAAGCAGGTCAGGGTCACGGCGCTGCTCTTGTGAGATAGTGGCCGCGTTGATGACTCCCAAGAATGCGGCGTCCATAGACTCGTCATTAATAGCGGCAGGCTCAACGGGTGACCGCGAGAGACAGTCTGCGTCGGTGTGCTTCTTCCCTGATTTATAAATAATGGTCATATCAAACTCCTGAAGCCGAAGGCTCCAGCGTGCTAAACGGCCGGATGGGTCTTTCAAGTTAGTGAGCCAGCAAAGCGAGTGGTGATCACTGACGACCTTTAATGAGCGGCCTTACAGATACGGTCGAAATTTGAGAACCGCCCAAACCACGGCGAGGCACTCTTTCTCGGTAGTCGAGTAGTTCTCTTCCGTGCGAGAGAGAGCTCTGCTGGCATAGGCTATCACTTTCTCGGAGTTATCTTGCCATTGTATCAGTACGGCGCCCAGGCCTACATTGCTTGCGTCGGTGTGAAGTGCTGTTGGCGCTTCCTGGTCAAAGTGCGCCAGAACCGAAGGTGTTTGGAGGCGTTGGCGTAATTCGTTGAACGCTGTTTGTTTCTTTTCGCTCCAAAGAAAGGGGACATCCTCTCGTGTGAGCCGCGTCAGAGCCGCCGCAATAGACGAAAAGTTGGCGATGAATCGTCGGTAATAAGCGCAGAGGCCTAAGAAGCGTCTCACTGCTCTTTTGTCATGCGGTGCGGAAAACTTTGCGACAGCGTCGATTTTGCCCGGGTCAGGTCGAACACCTTCGTGGCTGACCACGTGGCCTAAGAAGCAAAGTTCGTTGAAACCGAAATGGCACTTCTCTGGCTTTAAAGTCAGGCCAGCCAAATGTATAGCTTGTAGAACTGCGAATAATCGACTTAGGTGTTCCTCGAATGTAGCTGAGAAGACGACAACGTCGTCTAGATAAACCAAGCATGTCTGCCACTTAAGTCCCGATAGCACAGTGTCCATTAAACGCTGAAAAGTGGCTGGCGCTGAGCATAACCCGAATGGAAGCACTTTAAATTCATAAAGACCGTCGGGCGTCACGAAAGCAGTTTTCTCATGGTCTCTCTCGTCGACCTCTATTTTCCAATAGCCACTTCGCAGGTCCATCGATGAGAAATAGCGTGCATGCCGCAGCCGATCAAGAGAGTCATCTATACGTGGCAGCGGGTAAACGTCTTTCTTCGTTACTTGGTTTAACTTGCGGTAATCTATACAGAAACGCAAGCTGCCGTCTTTCTTTTTAACCAATACCACGGGGGATGCCCAGGGACTCTTGGAAGGCTGTATTACGTCATCTTGGAGCATCTTCTGAACTTGCTTTTGGATCTCCTCACGTTCTTTCGGAGCCACACGGTATGGGTTTTGACGGATCGGTCTCGTATTTTCTTCAATGATGATTCGGTGCCGGGTCAGTGGTGTTTGCTTGACTTTCGACGTGCACGAAAAACAATTTTTGAACTGGTGTATCAGCTCTAGTAGGCACTGTTTTTCCGAGGCTGACAGGGTTGAGCAAATGTTGACAGACAAAGGTGTCGAGGCTGGGATGGTCGCCTCGTCCGGTTGCAAAGCGAAGCAATCTCTGGCTTGGTCCACGTCGTCGTAGTAGGCAATCGCGGTGCCCTTCTGGATGTGACGACGCTCGTTGCTGAAGTTGGTGACGAGGACTTCTGCCCGCCCATCAATTAGTGCCAGAATGCCTCTCGCTATTGAAACACCTTGCGTAAGCAATAGCGTGTCAATTCGCTCCGCTATCACCTCATTACGGCACGGCCGTTCACACAATACCGACACAAGGCAGCAAGATCTCGGCAGGAGCATCACATCATCGGCTACACGTAAACGTTGCAGTTGTTCTTCAGTGGTGGCGTCGACGTAAGGATGGGTGGAAAAGGTGACGATACGTTCTGGGATGTTGATGATAGCACCGTACTCTCGCAGAAAATCCATACCCAAAATCAACTCTTTACAACAGTCCGGTAAAATGACAAAAGTGGCGACGAAGTTCGAATTATCGATTACGAGCCGAGCGGTGCATTTACCAGTTGGCGTCATTAGCTGCCCACCAGCACTTCTTATACTCGGCCCACTCCACGGCGTCTTAACCTTCTTAAGGCGGTCGGCGAGCTCTTGTCGCATAATAGAGAAGTCAGCACCAGTGTCAACCAATGCTGTTACGTGGTGTCCGTCTATAATAACGCTGAGGTCGGCACGTACAAATTCATTGGCAGTAGTACTCGTGGTTGTTGTCGTCTTCGTCATCACCGTCGTCACGTCGTCTTTGTGTAGAGGCAAGGGGGTCTTTTTGGCGTCTCGGCAATTGGCAACCTTGCCCCCGGAGGTCGCGGCAGTTAGTTTCCCTGGCACGGGCTTGGGGAGCGGTTTCTGGTGGCATCCGCGTATCTTTGGCGATTCGGGGAATTCTGACCTCGTGCAGGTGAGGGAGACCGCCAGCGACGACTTGATGAAGACGCTTGGTTGGTCGGTAGGTGCTCAGCACCATGGTCACGAGGGTCTTCAGAATAAAAAGAAGCGGGCCGAGAAAAGTTTCCAAACCGGGTTTCTCGATGACGGCAGTAGCGCGAGATGTGGCCTGGTTCGCCGCAGTGGAAACAAAGGGGTCGACGGTCGGCAGTGCGCCACAAGTCGGTCCGACGTACTGGTGGTCGCCGCACAGGTTCACGCTGCCACCACGGCAAGGTAACGGGCCGCGGCTGAAAGGGTGCTTCTTCTGGGGCAGGTGGATGACGGCGGACAGCATCAACATAGGTCAGTGGACGTGGTTCGGGTGGTGGCGCCGGCGATGGAAAGGCTTGCCGTAGTTCCTGGCGCACGATTTCTGCAACAGAAGCAACTGGGGGATCGGTAGACGGAAGGCCGAGGGCCCGCAGCTCTTCCCGCAGGATTTGTCGAATCATTTGCCGTAAAGAGTTTTCAGAAACGGCAGCGTCTTGAGCGGCGGCACCAACAGGCGTTTGGTCGGGCAGGCGGTCAAAGTGGCGGCATCGTTGCCGGAGCGCCCGCTCAATGACAGTCGCCTCTTTGATGAATTCATCCACTGTTGTTTGGCGGATTTCGTACAAGGCCGGCGAAAAGCGGTTCCTTAACTCCCCGCATCAGATGACGAAGTTTCCTTGCCTCGGGCATGTCAAGGTCAGCGCGGCGAAATAGGCGGGCCATATCCTCAGCGAACATGGCCACGCTTTTGTTCGGCTTTTGCATGTGGGCTTCGATCAACTGTTGTGCGAGATCCCGTCGGTCCGCACTCAGGAATGTCTCGAGAAGCTTTTGGCGGAAATTGTCCCAGGTTTGGAAAGTAGGCTCCCTGTTCTCGTACCATGTGCGAGCGCTATTTTCCATTGCGAAGTAGGCACGGCCAAGTTTTTCTTGCACGCTCCAACGATTCGCCACAGCGGTCCGCTCGAACTGGTCGAGCCAGTCCTCGACATCTTCATACGGTTCTCCACGGAAGACTTCGGGAACACGAGGAGTCTCAAAAGTTACCTGGTAAGGGTGAGTCGTCTTGGCCGGGGCCGGGGGAAGATTCGCAGACGCTGAAGGGGCCGCCATGTTGGTAACAGGAGATGCCGTCAAGAGTTCTGGGCTTAGGCCTAATAGGCGCCGGCTGAATCGGTGTACTGGAGTCGCAACAAGACGTTGAGGCTCCGGGCTGGGTGTACGGTCCCGAACAACGCTTTCTTGCATCAGGTTGCAGGCCCCAGCACCTCCACCAGTGTCGCGACGTCAAGAGAGAGGTCGTACTCGAAGACGCTGAGAAAGCAGCAGCCGGTCGGTCTTTTTGTTAACCGCGTGAGAGAGAGTTCCTCATCTTTCTCGTTGTTGCGTTCTGCATAAAAGCGTGCAGATGCGCATATGCGCTGTCGCCTTCGTCTTTTTCGCGGGACGCACGTAACACTATGTTTACTTAGGGCAGGTAATAACCGCAGAGCCGAACCACGAGATTGAAGTAACTAGAAGAATAAGAATGGGGTGGAGCACATTCGGCAAGCACTCTCAAATTATGACAGGTAGATTGCCACTATCCCTCAAGAGGAAGGTATATAACAGCTGTATCTTGCCGGTACTTAGCTACGGAGCAGAAACCTGGAGACTTACAAAGAGGGTTCAGCTTAAATTGAGGATGACGCAGCGAGTAATCAAAAAAATTGGTAGGTGTAACCTTAAGAGACAAGAAGAGAGCAGAGTGGATTAGGGAACAAACGGGGGTTAAGGATATCATAGCTGAAATCAAGAAGAATTGGACATGGGCAGGGCATGTAGCGCGTAGACAGGATAACCGCTGGTCATTAAGGGTAACTGACTGGATTCCCAGAGAAGGGAAGCGAGTTAGGGGGAGACAGAAGATTAGGTGGGCAGATGAGATTAAGAAGTTTGCGGGTATAAATTGGCAGCGGCAAGCACAGGACCGGGTTAACTGGTGAAACATGGGAGAGGCCTTTGTCCTGCAGTGTACGTAGTCAGGCTGATGATGATGATGATGATGATCCATGGAGCAGAAACCTGGAGGCTTGCGAAGAGGGTTCAGCTTAAATTGAGGACGACGTAGTGAGCGATGGAAAGGAAAATGATAGGTGTAACCTTAAAAGACAAGAAGAGAGCAGAGGGGATTAGGGAAAAAACGTGGGTTAAGGATATCATAGCTGAAATCAAGAAGAGGAAATGGACATGGACCGGGCACGTGGCGCGTAGACAGGATAACCGCTGGTCATAATGGGTAACTGACTGGATTCCCAGAGAAGGCAAGCGGGTTAGGGGGAGACAGAAAGTTAGGTGGGCAGATGAGATTAAGATGTTTGCGGGTATAAACTGGCACCAGCAATTACAGGACTGAGTTGATTGGCGGAACATAGGCCTCCTGCAGTGGGCGTAGTGAGGCGGTGTATGATGATGATATTGCCGCGAACCATGCATTGGGTTTGTTTATTTTTGTTTTGTTTTTTCGGCCTGGCTGCGCCGGCCTGTGCTATCGCCGTTTTCCAGCGTTTCGAACAAACGCTATCGAACAACGCTTCAGACGTTGTTCGATAGAAACAACACTTCAAGCGTTGTTTGTTAGAAACGCTGTTCGAACGAACAGCGTTCTCGATACAATTCGACTATTCGAGAAAACCTCGCGCCGAGGGATATAAATTCCCGCACAGCCGATGCCACGTCATTCGATCGCCGACGCTCACTAGCGTGCACGTCGTTTTTGCCGGCCGCTGCTTCGCCGCCTGTATATTCTTTCAGTTGTTAGGGGAGCACAGGTTCGCTCCAATAAACTTGTTTCCCTTATAGAAAACTGCGTCGTCCTTTGCTGCGTGACAATATAAATGGGGTCTTTCGTCCCGAAACCACGATATAGTTAGAAAAAATGTCGAATTGGTGTTTTTTAATGTGCTCTGATATCATAGAGAACAAGGTCCTCTACCATTTCACCTCCACCGAAAAGCAACCGCCCCAGCTGTGATCGTACTTGTGTCCTTCGAGTCAGCTTTGAAGATTCACAGTCGAAAGTACATGAATTAATGGTTTCGATATTCCGCATTTCATATGGTCGAGAGCATAAGAAAACGCGTTGATCACAAAGCTAATAGATCACAAAGAAATCATTTCTTCAAAGTGTGTACGTCTTGGAAAATCAGTATTGTCAGATGATGCGCTGTATATACGCTACATGAACTAAGACTACTGAATAATGGCATTTTACCGATTATTCGAGCGAATATATTTCTGAATATATTGTACGCACTTTGAACTTTTCATGTTTGTTCCCTTGGAAAGTGGAGCGTCATGAAGTACGGGGCCATGTTTGGTAGGAGCGTTATTGGAACTTCTTTTAACCGCTACGGCCTCTGGCCGTGTCAATTGGCACCATCACACAAAATTTCCCCGACCAAGACTAAATGGAGCCAAGACTAATGCTTCTTCTGGTAGTGATCGCACTGTGACCGACACCGCTATTGTGGCATTTTCTCGGAGCTGGAACTTTGAAAGAAGAGGACGCCTGAGGGAAGGTACAAATACGCCAAGGTAGGCATGCTGAAGCGGGTAACCGCCTTTTTTTTTGTGGGGGGGGGGGGACGAAGTGACGAAGTTATTTCGAAGACTTCCAGACGACTGATTAAGGCTTTGGCTCATATATTGTGCACTATAGTAAGTATAAGTGATAAGAAAGCCATTTTTACCATTTCGCAACCATTGGACCATGATTACTTAATTTGAGACCATTAACAAACGTAAATAAAAAAAACAATTGCACTTCTGGTTTAACTCCTCGTTTTTAGTTTTCTGAAAGAGAAATGAAATTGAAAATAATGTTATTGTGACCTGCGGAAAACGACTGGCTCCCGCACCCAACTTCGTCGGGATGTGCAACCAACGCTCGTAACGATTTGTGGAACGCACACAATACCCTCCGAAAGGGAGCATGGCCAGGAGGTGGAAAACCGGGCCCATGTTGATCTCCCGCCCCCCCCCCCTCAGAAATATTTTTCGCCGTGGAATAAAATAGCGAAAAAAAAACATTTCAAAGGGGCTCTTTTTCCGAAATCAAGGGTATCCGCCTCCACCCCCACCCCTCGGTGCAGAAAAATTCTGGCTACGCCCCTGCCTCCTATAAAACAAAACTAAAGGGTGAAATTGACCACGTGGTAGGTATTTTTCAATGGTCTTGAGAACAATCTTACTGCCTGAAATAATATTCGCAGACAAGCGAGTATTGAACAACTCGTAAACGGGGCTCCGCAGCGACGGATGTAGGAAAGGAAGTAGGCGAGGAAGACACTTCCGCACTGATTACGACAATTCCGACAACCAGGATGCGTTATACTTTGGACGTTCCCGCGTTTGTCTCGCGCCGGCAACACGCGGAAAACAGCTCCACACTTTAACTCACGATTGCACGAGTTCGCTGTGCAAAATAGTGCTCAAAACATCCCCGCGCTAACGGCGACAGCAAGAGTAGCCTGGAGGTCTCTACGGTCATGTGATCACATTGCTTTGCACAAATGCTGACTTCATCCTAGAGGAATACGAACGAGGGGTAAGAAAGACATGTTTTCAAAAAAAATGTTTTTATCACGAGCGCATAACTTGTTGTTGGCCAACCTGTTTCACTCTCAATACGCCAAACAGGGGGATAGACAGGTGTGTATACAGCCGCTAAAAATTTCGTTGCAGCGTGCGCCACGGCAAATTTTATGTTTACCAACGCTATATTTTAACTGAATAGCAAAAAAACTTTTTGGTCATGTGCATTGTGGGCATTTCCTTGCCCTGACGCTTTTTGGAACTTAAGGTTATCGTATGACGAAGAGAGACAGAAAACAAAATTGCTCTCACGCACCAGTTAAAATTTAGACTACACTTAAGCAACCTATGGGCCTGGGTGCTTGCCTAGGATTGTCTTTTAGAGTGTGAACGTACCAGCAGTTTGTTTGATGCATATCACTTAATAAAAAGGGCGTCATACGTGAACCTAGACTATTGTTCAAGAATTAACGCCTGGTTATTCGTTTCTTTGGTTGAAAGTACAGCAGAGTGTAATCAGCGCTGATAATTATATTATCTGTTTTCCAGGGCTGCAGAAAATGTACACAGCAGATAACTTAGCCTCTAAAACTCTAAGCTTCTAAATGTGGACGGTGCTGTGATAGCACCTGCACAGAAAGAGGCCCATCATCCAGACGCCGCATTGCATTGGCAAGTACTTGTCTTTCTGAGGCAAATCGAGAACAGTGGCACAGCAGGTGTTTGGTATTTTTATTGGTGCCGCAAATATCGCATGTCGAACTGTCAGTCATTCGATTAACAAGGTGTAAGCTTTCGTGAAAGCAACTTTCAGCCAAAGGCGCTAGAGAAGCGAAGCTTGACGTCGATAAAGGCCTGGTGGAGGCCGGGGCTGTAATTAGGAGTCAAATTCATGTAGTCTTGTACGTCGTATGCTTGCTGTGTTCCACTCAGTCAGTGTGAGACTGCGGGCCAGTTGATGAATCTGCCTCGCCGCATCCGCTCTTGAAAGCGGAATTGGAACGCTGTGCGCTCGCTAATGTGACGTGCGAGCCGCATGATGTGTAGAATCCTTTCCGGTAATACCACAATGCCCAGGTAACGACTAAAAGACGATGCCGTGGCCTGTTTGTATTAAAAGGTGAAGTTTCACGCTTTCATATCTCAAGCTTCACAAGGTTCTGAAAACAGTGTCTCTCGTATGGATAGCGACACATGTACAGCTGCGATTCTAAAGCTGACAAAAAGTATTGTACGCCAGCCATTGACGAGACTCACCTCTGCAGCAGTAAGCATATATGTAATGCCTCATCTTATCACAAAGAAGAAACTAAATTATATTACCTTTTGAACATGCTGGATTTGTCTTCTCTTAGTGATCTGTGGGGCCGCGAAAGCAGGGCGAAAAGTGGCCAAGAACACCTCTCAGGCACTCAGGTGGGAATTTTAGTCTCTTCAGCAGATGGCGTGCCCGATATAATATGCTGGCGTCTCTCATAGTTATATGGTGGTTTTGGGACGTTAAACCTCGCAAATAAATTAATATATTATGCTATCGTTACGTCAAACATTTATTTGCCAAGCGTGAAATAACTATAAGGCAAGAATGTTAGAAGTAAAGGTAACTGAGAGGCTTTGATTAATGTAGTTTTCCAAATCATAGGTATTTGTTCTCGTATTTTGCTGACTTTAATAATAGCTATCTCAAACCAGGGGTGCAATTTGCTGAATAGAACATCGAATTTTCACCCTAGGCAAACAGACGCCTTCTAAATGACCTGTTCATAATACGACGCCCGGAACATTGTTTTCTGTCTGCCTTTGAAAATCACTGAAATCAGGGAACTCACAATCACGTTAACCATGGAAAGACGTTTCCTGCGATGCCAAGTGATCATCCTCTTATTCGTTATCCAGTATGAAGGTAAGTGTAAATACTTTATATTTAATGCTTCATACACTTTACTGATTGCCGTCAAAAACATATAACCAGAACAACGTCTAATATTCCTTATTTGAAGCATGTCATTTTTGTTCGTTGCTAAAAAGAGGAAACTAAAACGTTCTATTTAAAAGTCGTACTGCAAACAAGACGAGTAATTAACCTCGAGAAGCTTTCTCAGTCGATGTCGTTAAAACATTTTCAAATATGTAGTTATGTTTCTACGTGGGCTCTTGCCCGTCAAATACGTATTCTTTTCGAGTCTCGTGCCTCTACAGTGTGCTGATTTTTTTTACCTGTAAATTCGAACGTCATCATAACAAAGCCTGATATAGGTAAATGTTAGTTACACAGTACCAAGTACAAACTTTTCTTGGTCTACTAGAACGTTGGTTTGGGCAAATCGGTTCATAGTGAAACTTTTGCGTTCGTCACACCCACTATGTGTTTCTTCGTCCATGGGTTTCATAGTGCTGCACGTCAAAGGCGTTCGTTGGACATGCTTCAGTTTAGTGAAGCTTATTCGTTGTATGACAAAACTGAAAGTCCAAGAGCCTTACCTACTCTGACGAGGATGTATTTGGTTCGCGCGAGGCCAAAACTAATAGGTACAGAAAAAATAATCTAGAGGCAATTTACAACCACATTCTCTTCAATTGACGTTTTACAAAGCGGAAAGAAAGTTTAGCATATATTACAAACGAATAAAAACTGCGCACTTGTCTGTTTGAGCAGTTTGAAATGCCACTAGGAAACAGTTAAACACCACCTCGTTTATAGCGGGTTATCTGACCATTATACGTTTTGTGTCGAATTACTGCGCAAGCTAGATTCCAGGCTTGTTAGAGTTGATCTTTACTGTAACAGTGAATGTCGAATATAATGAACTAATTTGCAGTTCCGAGCTAACTCAGTATAATTCCAGTGTTTTTATCTCTAATTGAACTGATGCACGGTCCACGAAAGGTACAATCTTGTAGAGTTGCACGCAATTAGTTATCCATCGTCCAATAAATCTTCCTGTTTATGCCTCGTTTAGGGAATTTTGAGGACATAATATTTTTTTGTGCTCATCCTTTTTATGAGCTCTAATTTCAGTAAGCAGCACGAGTAAGTATTTTTTATTTTTCAATTGTATCACGCACGCTAGTTTCTAGCGAGGGATTTACCCTGGTTTTGCAATTGCTAGAAAAAAACTCACTTTGTCCCAGCGAAACAGAAATGTAGCAGACGTTTCATTTGACACGATTTGTTTTAATGGTCATAGCATAGAGGGTGTGGTGCTGCAACGTTACTTGGCCTCTTTCGCTGAAAACGACTATGGGTTAGCTTGATGGTGAAGCCATAAATTCAGCGTAGTACGGCCCTGCTATGTCGTGGTAGCAACGCTATTGTGGTGGTTTGTATACGACCCACTTGAGGTGGTAGCAATGCTTAGTGGTCACTTCATAATTTGGTTGACTAGAAGCTCAAGATGCCGTTACTTTCGTAACTATTGCTTAACACAGCATACAGTTTAGGCCATCATTCATTAAGGCGTAGACTGTATACATAGGTCTACGTCTTCATTTGAGACGTATAGCCTTTGCCTTGACTTTGTGTTGTGTGTAGCTGCAGATTACTTGTTATTGTGGTAATAACGAACTTCCAGTTTCTCAATCGCTAAAGTTATAATAACAAAAATGTACATTACTTGGAAGGTAGATTAAGGTCTATTTACATTACAGTTGTTTTTGTGTGTGACTTCTAATGTGTTGTGCTCGTCTACTCGTCTAATACATAATCATTATTATAATATGTACATGCAAAAAGAGATGAATAATATTTATATATATATATATATATATATATATATATATATATATATATATATATATATATATATATATATATCAATTATAGTGTTTGTCTTAACGTATGATTTTTCTTTAATGTTGCAGTGCTGGTTTCCGCCGAAGCATGCGACTTGAAGAAAGCCCGGCAGTGCTACGGTAACATTGTGGACAATCTACACAACGCACTGGAACAACGTTCAAGCAACGGGAGCGCCTTGAAAGACTTGTGCAAGTAGGTGAATTTGATCTTCTATAGACTGGTATACTTTACTATGGTTTTGGTGAATCGTGAAGGTGATTTAACAACAACGTTCGTAACGTCGATGATGCGATTTGGTGAGATAACACACAAATGTGAATAGTTGTATCTACAACAAGTTACGCCTTATGTATCTTATCTTCTATAATATATATGCTGGCGAGAAGGCCAGATTTCTGATTAACTTAGCAATCATTGTGCCATGACCATCAAGCAAACATTCATGGAGTTCATTCTCAGCAAAGTTGGTTAGAAAATGGTGCAGCACGAAATGAGCTTAAACTTGGTGCAGTGCTTGTAACTTCAAGCCGCTTGTGAGAGACATGAAGGACACCCAAAGCAGCTCGAGGCACGTGCAAAACATTCATTCGGGCAGGAGCCATGTTATGTTTTCTATTCTTCGCCCGCATCCCAGATTACTCGCACGGTAGGCCTCCACAATGGGCTCAGTCCAGAGCAAAGCTAGCCTAGCATCCGACGCCAGGTGGCAGCTATAGAGGAGCAGGTGCGCATCCATCTGCTGCTCTAGAGGAAGTCGGCCGGCAGGCAGATGGGCGGAATCGTTGTGAAGATAGTTGTATTTACATTACAAGTATAATTGGTGTTACCATAGCCTTGCTGCAGCGGAATACAGGGCGGCCTTCAACCCTTCATTACTTTCAATCATATTTGCTGCTAACAAAGATCCGAATATGCTTTCGACTGCTTAATATTCATTTTATGTTCAAAGATGTCCTTACTGTTTGCATTCTAATATTGCCGTGTCTTGCTACCTACTGAATTCATTGAAACTTTTGAGGTGAAACTGGTAATACATTACATTACTGCACGAGCGACCAACGCTGCTGATAATCTTATTGAGAATAATACGTAGGCACTCAATATTCGTCACGTTCACCTTTAAGTATCTTTGGCGCATTAGGAGTATTTTCGTTTTTTTCATTTGAAAGTACAATGTTCTATCTGCGCAATTTGACCGCGCTCATATCACGTGCAAGAAAACGGAGAAAACAACATTATCTACCAAACATGCATGCTCGATCACTCCTAGAATCATCCAGTACCGTATCGCACCACTTACACCAAACGTGTGCGTGTTACTCCTGAAACATCAGAGCCGTTGTAGACGGGGTATTATTATTTTGGACCAGAAGACACGTTGCTACGCGAAACGCCGATTCACTTTAATAGCTCACTATAAGAACATTGTAAATAAAAACATACCCAGCTGGAAGGAATAGGGGAATTATGCCCCCGCTCTGCTCCGTTGGCGTCTTTCAATACGATTTGTACCGGAGCAAATACATTCGTTTTCCGCCGTTTTCCTCCGGTGGGCGCCGGATGAAGGAAACCGGAGAAAAACGGGGCATATCTCCTGATTATGCTCTCGTGGCGGCTCCAAAAATGCTCCGGCACAGTGCTTGTGCCCCGGTGGACGCTCCCCAATTGCTTCCACTCATCGCTCAGCGGCACTCATTGGCTGTTCGAGGAGTGACGTAGGCAGCCCCACCACCGAGAGGCCGTTCCTCACAAACCATCATGGTGCAAATAGAGCCGGTACAGTGAAGATTGTGCGAGGCGTTCGGCTACGTTGGAGTAAAAGAAATCGTTTTGAACGCCTTGTGGATATCACAAGCGACAAGCAGCAACGAAGGTTATCAACGACAGAAGGAAGTTGTGTGAACCATAATCGTTTGATGGTTCCTGGCAGCAAACGACATATTCTGATCTCGCTAGTGTATAGAGACCCGGCAGTAGCTCGTGCGGCGAGAAAATGGTGAGTGAGCTCTCCTTGAATTACCTGTGTTATTCTTCTCAGGTGGTACTTATATTAGATAATGTTGCGTTGATAAACTAAACATGTGATCAATACAGGCTAATTTTACAAGACGTCAGTGAAAGGTCTGCGGAATTCCAATAGTTCATTGTTTGGACTACGTTTTTTAACATAACTTTGGTAGAGAGGTGAGCGAGTTGGTACTGATTCATTATGGCGCCAACGTAGCGTAGTAAAGCACGAGACAAAGAAAGTGAACACCACGAGCGCTTGCTGTTCACTTTCTTGCCCTCGTCCCAATTTCTGCAACACTTACGCCATAATAACTTCGGTAAATTGAATCAAGTCACTGTGATGTTCGGACCACTAATTAAATATGCACCATTAAGAAAAGCACATTTTTAGGTTGATTCAATCAAATGATAATTATTGTTATAGGCAAACCTAACTGGTTAAAAGATATTTTTGGTCTTGTCGGTACACATAAGCAGTAACATTTGTCGGCTTTTCATATCAATAAACGCCAGGTCTAGGTCTACCACTGCGTAAACGTTATTTTCATAGAATATGTAAGCTGCACTAATAAAGCATGAAAAACCGAAATCAGTTTTAATCCTTTATAAATGTAGTGAATTTAGGTGGGGAAATGGGCTTGGTACAGATGTTTAGAACGCATACACACACTCATACTGGGGAAAAAGTTATTTGGGTTGGATCAGTGGTATCTGAGGTATTAATGAAGACGTATTCTGGACTCATTGGGTGATGTAGTGCTTTCAGGAAAAGAAAGAGAGGGGTGAAAAAAACTGAAGATACTAGAGACAAGGAATGCAAAAGAAAAAAAAGAATTGGAGTTGTTTGGCAGCACGAGTCGTGCGGCGCAGGACGTTTCTGTGGAAGGGGGGGGGGGGAGGTAATGAAGTTAACGCATATGACAACCCGACTCAGCATTCCAAGACGGGTGGATATTGTAGAGAAAGAAGATGAGAAAGGAGAAGGTAACTAGCCGTTTTTTCTCTGTTGATGATGGGAGAGATTACTATCCTGCTGCAGCATTTTTTTTTTCTCTTTTCATTCATGCTGCAGTGGTTGTGAATGCAGTTTTTGTTTTGCGAGACACAGGAGTGCAAACAGTTTTGAGAGTAGTTTTAACCTGGGCGATGGAACAACGCTGGACTGTGAGCAGAAATGGAGAAAAGAAAAATATCGGCAGATCTAACGGACTTGAGAATTAACGTTATGCGAAGCAAGTGGCAGGAAGGCCACCGTATTGCAGTTTTTTTTTTTTTTGAGCAACATGCCATGAAATGACGCTAAATATAAAATGTTTCACGCACAGACATATATTGAAGAGTTGCAGATGTTTATATAACCAGTTGTTTGCCATTGCGAAACGACTTCAACTGGAATATGCGTATTAGCAATACCAGAAGCTGATATGAAGCCCCGATGCTTCAGAGCTGACTGGTTCTGGACACTGCTACAAAATCAACTTCCGTGCAAGGCAACTAACCACAATTGACGTTAACCCGACGTGACGGCTGTATCAAAGGAGTACATATGTGATGTTTATAAAATTGAGTAGGCAACACTGCAGCCACCATTGACGTTTCACGAATATTAGCGTCTATTTGAAAAGTAGTTACTACATCTGGCGTAGCTCTGTGGTACAACACATCGTTGCAACGCACAATTCTTGGTTTCGATTCGTGCTGGGAGCCTGAAATTTATAATTTGCAATCGTCGGGGGGTCAACGCTGCTTACGTCAGGTTTTTTTTAACACTGACATGTATACAATGCCTTCGGTGAGTCGACGCCACTGATGTCGGGTATTGCTTGAAGCTCACGCGTTAACGTTGCCCATGTGTGTTCTCGTCGTTCCTGGGCAGATACTAAATGTCAACATCTGTGGCACATACCAGCATACCAGTGGCACGTACTCGCGCGTGGCCATGTACCACTGTCTGACGGGAAGTGTTTGACGATGTACGCGACGCGAGTGCGACATTATTCATGTTTTGACCAGCGCTTCTTAATTGTCAAGCCATCTTACTCTCCCATGCTAATTTTGGTTCACGCCAAGTTAAAGGAGCACCCAGGCGTAAGCTGCTAAATAGATAGATAGATAGATAGATAGATAGATAGATAGATAGATAGATAGATAGATAGATAGATAGATAGATAGATAGATAGATAGATAGATAGATAGATAGATAGATAGATAGATAGATAGATAGATAGATAGATAGATAGATAGATAGATAGATAGATAGATAGATACGCTCATAGTCGCTGAACTTCACTAAGAAATGCTTCGCATTTAAAATTTCAAGGAGTAGGCACTATCACGTCGTGACGCTACCCCGCGCATCACTTTCTGTGGTCCCCGGATGTTCGTACGGATCTTTAGGTTGAGTAAACTGGTCGGCCTTCCCTTATTTTTGTGAAAATGCAGTTGGCTTAGGTGGCGTAATGTTTTTGCTTTTTACAGCTTATTTCCTTTATTACATTGTGTTGAACTTTTCCTTATTTTGTGCTTGAAGCTTTTCGTATTGAAGTACATACTCATTCAATAACTACTTTAAAAATGTACACAACGACGAGTATCGGAGCAGAGCGGGCAGTGCGATTATAAAAAACAGTGCCAACTTGCCTCGAAAATTATTTTCCAAAGAAGATGAAGTTAGGCTTTTTTTAAACACAGACTGCAATCATGCAAAGTGTAAGGGTCCACTTTGCTAGAAGTATGAAGATGGGCACGCACTAAAATTGGACTAAAATAATCAGAATTATTACTTGATAAAATTAGGAAATTGTCGGAAGGGGCATTTCTGATGGCATTTACGAGAGTACCATAATAGGATCATTTTAGTAAAAAATTACTTGTGAATGTTCCAGCAAAGGTAGAACTATTGATTTAGAAATATGTAGAAAACTTTGGCCAGTTTCAAACTTTGTTCGCGTCTGGAGATGTGTTTTTATCATGTTACGGCAGTCTCATACCAGAATACATCGGATGTACTTCTTTATATTGAGCACTCCTCCTCTCTTTGCCTGTGGGTGTTTGTGTGTGGTCCATTTAAAAGTTGCTTGTTCTCGTAGGCTCACAAACTGTATAGGGTTTATTGAGTGTCTGTGGCTTCAGTACTCTCCGTTTCCGTGCCTCTCGCATGGTTTGCAGTTCTCATGTATCATTAACTTTTTTTGCTAAATATGCAGAAACCAATCAGCTCAATGGTTGCGTCGTCAATGAATCTGATGGATTGTTCTTTGGGGATGATGAAGAGTTGTTCTCGGTGGCCGCGCTTTCTTTGTTTGTCGTGCGTCGTTTTGCAGCATAATGGGCTTCATTTTGAGGCGCTGTGTTTCAAACTTGAGTGCTGTCAATTTCATGGGATCTGTCTCATTGTGTTTTGTTTTTGGTGGCTTTTTCCATGTTTGTTTGTTTTCGTCTCTTTTTCCTACACACTTGGTATTCATCCAGAAATGGCAGCCTATTTTGGTTAAATTAAAAATAATAACTCAAATGTTTTCTTGAATTTATCTGCTAGAGCTCTGTGTAAACGAATACAGAGTAATTCTGCAGTACTTCCATGAGAATTGGGACTTCCTTCAGCTAAACAATGCGGGAAACGTTCTGCATACAATAATTTAACAGTGAAGCAAACATTTCGAAAACTTACTGATCCACCTCACTGAAATTCTGTATGGAAGAAGTAAGTACATTCGTAAAATACACTGGAGGTACCACACAAAAGCTCCGGATAGCCGTAGTGAAAAACCCGCGAGAAATGCTCCGGAGGTGCCACGTAATCACTCCGGCCAGCCGGAAAAAAATGCCAGTAAAAAGTACTTCGGCGGCGCCATCCGATTCCTTCGGCGAGCCAGAGCGAAAATTGCTCCAAAAAGGGGGGACGCTACAGAACAAGTGTTTTACTCCAACCTCGGAGTAATCATTTTGCAGTATATATAAGAGAACGTGGGACTGGGTACTGAGCCTCAAATAAAACTTTTTGTGGCGTAGGCAACGCTAATAACAAAGGCGAAAGAAGCGAGTGGAATAGACATAGTGCAGTTCTGTGTCATGCACTTGCATATAGTGTGGCGTCAGCACAATTATATTTCATTATATTATGTCATTTTGTATTTTCTTCTTCAAGACCTTCAAGGAAAAATATACTCATAAAGCAAACTATCCTTCACAGCGGCACTGTCCCTGGACAAGAATAATGCTGCTGTCTGATCCTTAACTTGGCTACTTTTGCAGTGACCTTAACATTTGGCCTAAGCGCTGAACGACAAATCACTTCTACGAGCTTCTCCCAAGCATAATATTAACATTAAAAGTAATAGTATCAGTGAAGGAGTAGAAGTGACTTACAACCCTGAAATATTGGGGACAGTAAAAATATCTCGAACGAAAGGGTCCTTCAGGCTTAAAATAGGGTGAAGCATCGCGCAATTGGATGCAAGACTTGTAAAATACGAACAGGCTTATCATTCCTTTCACCATGCTTGAAAACTGTGCAGGTTATTGCTGCTATGTACAAGAAATTGTTGCGTTTATTCACCCGTATAATGCCCCTACATTTTGCAAACTTCAGGGCAAACGATACGGTACATCCTTGCGAAGAGGACCTTGTTTCCTGCGTCGACTCTGACGCAGCCTTGCTGGCCAGGCAGACTCAGTATACCAGAACCCTTGAAGAAGCTTGTACAACGACTGGCTTCGGGAACTCTGAAAGTATGTATGTTCATATCAATGTCACGCTATAGAGATAATTGGCAAACGTTATGCATTAAAAAATGTCATGGCTATTTTGTTCGCATTAGTGTCCATTTTGTTTCGACAACGAGATGTTGCGCAAGAAAAAAATGATGAAGCCACCTGCTGGTGCCTTGCAATGGCTATTTATAACACTAAATATATGGTATACATCTCTAAAACGTACTTCAGCGCACGTGTTTGAAACTTTAAAATTAACATCGGCCATAAAACGCAAATTGTTACATAGCACCAATAAAAAACTGGTCACAATGTTTTCATTAAACAATTTATCAGACCAGCAGATCAGCTAATGCGTAATAACGCAAAATAGGAATACTTTTAAAGAGCTGACCTTATAATATTGGGGCTATTCTGGAAGGAAGATATCTTCAAACTGCATCTATCTACATCTACAACTATCTCTGCTTTAATATACCCTAAGAACCGAAATAACAAAAGTATGTTATAGAAGGCCTAGCCTCGGTTGCTATAAACCTTCTCGGACACTCACCAGAGTTATTAGAAACCGAATGCTTGGCGACTGTTATACGCGGTGTAAGCTGGATTTTTTTTATTGCGATATCATATATATGGACACTCTCGACTGGATTTCGTCGCCGGCGTCCGCGTCGACATCGGCGTTGATGTCATGCACCACATAGGTATACGTATCTATATATTTGAAATTGCAAGAAACAAAAAAAAAATCCCAGAAAAAAAATTGGCAGATGCCACGTACAGTGGGAATCGATGATATGCGAAGCACGAAAGAGGAATGTTGATATGTCACTTTAAAATCAGCACAACGTTACGAGGTGGAGGAGAATGATGCCGCACATGGCTTCCGTGCCATGGTTATCATGTTTCGATCTGTAGTTTATCTTCGCCATCTATTCACGTCACAGGATACCATATTTAGCATATGTGGAGCTAGCGAAACGGCCGCGAGCATGCTATGAGCGTTATGAGCGTGGTGTGTTGTCATGTTCTTAAATGACAACGGCTATTCTTAAATGACAACGGCTAGGATAGTCATGTTTGCACCAGTCAGACATTACGCCATCATTTGACGTCACGTAACACCGAATTTGGAATATGTGGAGCTAGCAAAACGGCCGCTAGCGCACCATGAAGGGCCCAATGTACTCCAATGTTGCATTGACGCGCGCAAACGCCGGGCACAGCGACGATACGTTAGCAAAACGCGAGCACTCTATATTCTGACGCCAGGCGGGACCACCGTCCGTCGGCGCGGCCCGACGGCAACCGGCGTGAAGTGCGACATGCTGCATTTCGCGCCGATGCTTTACCAAGACAACACCGCGTCTCCCTCTTTCCGAGACGGAGGGACGCCAGATGCGCTGAAACAGGCATGCGTCAAAGCAACGTAGTGCGAAGACCACCTGCAAATATATGGTAGGACCGGCGTCTGGCGCGGAAACGCCGGCGTGACGCGACAAAATGAACGCCGGCGAGCACGCGCACCGCGTCACGTCGAAATGTATTGGCGCCTTGTCTGTGGCATTTAGTCATGTTCTCACTTGACACGCATCTCATGATTATCATGTTTGCACCAGTCCCATAACTTCGTCATTCATCGGCGTCCCGTAATACCAAATTTGGCTTATGTAAAGCTAGGGAAACTGGCATGAGCGCATCATCAGTGCGGCATGTAGTCATGTTGTTGCATGACCCGCATGTCGTGATTATCATGTTTAGATGTGTCATTTACCTATGTCGTCCGTTCGCGCCGTGTAATACCAAGTTTGGTACATGTGAAGATAGTAAAATGGCTGCAAGAACATCATGATCGTAGCATGTAGTCATGTTGTTACATGACACGCATCTCACGTTTATCATGTTTGCACCAGTATCACACCACCGTCATCCATTCGCGTCCCTTAAAATCAAATTTGGTGTAAGTGAAGCTAGCGAAACGGCCGCCAGCGCATCATGAGCATGGCATGTAGGCATGTTGTGACATGAAACGCATCTCATGATTACCATGTTTGAACCAGTCACATAACTTCGTCATCCATTCACGTACTGTAATATCTAATTTGGTAAATGAGACGCGAGCGAAACGGCCGCGAGCGCATCATGAGCGTGGCATGTAGTCATGTTGTTACATGACACTCATGTTATGATTTTCATGTCTTGACTAGTAAAATATGTTTTTCATACAGTCATGCACTGCCATACCAAGTTTGGTATTGATACCATTATCGAAATGGCCAGGAGAACTAAAGTCGTAAGCAGCTATATAGATCGGGCTTCGCCGCGGTAGTCTAGTGGCTAAGGTACTCGGCTGCTGACCCGCACGTCGTGGGATCGAATCCCGGCTGCGGCGGCTGCATTTCCGATGGAGGCGGAAATGTTTTAGGCCCGTGTACTCAGATGTGGGTGCACGTTAAAAAAACCCAGGTGGTCGAAATTTCCGGAGCCCTCCACTACGGCGTCTTTCATAATCATATGGTGGTTTTGAGACACTAAACCTGACATATCATCAGCTAGATAGATTGATAAATACGCCTAAAGTCACCGAAGTACTCTTGGAAACGATTCGCATTTAAAAGACTTCGGTGCGCGCAATTGAACGTGGGACCTCCGCGTCGTGAACGTGAGGCGTTATCCACTGAGCCACCGAGAGGTACCTCCTTGAACGTTCAAACAGCAAGCTATTTATATCTACCACTTACCGCTGTGTGAGGGCTTCTCGAGGGCGGGGGGAGGACTAATGTGTTTTTAGCATTCAAGATGATGCAGTGAGCGTGTGGTGGCTCTCATCTCTCACGCGTATTTTGGCCCGCATAGAGAATGAAGGGCTGCAGGCTCGATTGCGTGCCCTTGTCTTCAATGGGGAAAATAGTCCGTCTTGGCTAGCCTTTGAGTTTTGTCGGAACGATTCTGCTGTAGTTAACGGGCGTACATAGGCCACTGCAATGGTTGCACAGCCTTCGTTTGCAAATTATTATTATTTGATTTGCATACACAGATACGCAAGGGCACAGAAGAAAGAGGGAGAGAGCAAGCTGCCAACTGCCACCTTGAGGGGCACAACGCCTGCTCACACTTTCGGGGTGAGAGAAGAAACAGAGGAAACAAAGATTAGTTGGGAGAGAGGGGAAAGAAGATGAGGAAGAGAGAAAAAAATGACGAAGACTTCGACAAGTATGAGTAGAAAAATAAATAAAAAATAATAAAAAAGGAAAAAAAGACCGTCTATAAACGGGTGGCAAGGTCCGTTTGGTTCATAAATGTAAGGAGAGCTCGGTGGTCCTGGTCGCGTCGGGAAGCACTACCACTCGAAAAAGGGTAGTCGTCTAGGATCGGGCACTTGAGTTCTAGGAATTTATATTCCTTAATCAGCAAAGACCATGCGTAGAAAATGTGAGACAGTGCACTACGAGATGCTCAAGTGTTTCGCAGAAGCCACAAGCTGTGCACAACGGGCTGTCCACACGCGAAGACGGTGTAATCATTCACGCACCAGCACAGAGCCCACTCTTAGTTTGTACAACAGCGCTCGGGAACTACGAAGCAAGCCACGGCCACGAACGCGAGAAGGGAACGAACCATTCGCCACACGCTGGTCTGGGTGCTGCTTTAGGAGGTGTTGGCGTATAAGCAGACGAGCGTTGTCCATCGTACAAGAAATTGCCGAACAGTCACAGTCATCAAGGTTGCATGACGAAGCAAGGTGATCCGCTTCTTTATTGCCCGCGACACGCGCGTGCGAAGGTACCCACTGTGCAGCTAGTCATACCCCACGTGACAGAATATTGTTAATGAATTCAGTTAATTTCCTCCTCCTCGACTGGCTTCTACACTAGCTAAGGAGGGAAGATGTTTGAAGTTCTGAATGGGTCCATTCGATGACTCGAGTGCATGGTGGCAGCGCGAAGGAAGAGCCGTAGTCCGGTGAAGAGACGCTTTATTGCAGCCTCAGGCTACTGCCAGAGTCCAAGCCTGAACATCCGCTCTCCTATTTCAGATTCAAATATCCTCTTTTCAACCCTCGGTTGAACAAAGAGCCTTCCCAAAACCAATCACATGTTCGGACTCGCATCATCACAACCAATCACAGAAACACCTTCATAACAGACACTACATTGGTTAAAACTACGTCACGAAATAAAACACGCAAAGGGATAGGTTTTAAGCGCGTGACACTCTCTCCCATGCCAGGCCGTGCTGCCACCATCGGCCGACTTCTGTCGGCAGCCGTTCTCACGCTCGAGCCCCGTGAGCTCTCTCATTGAATGTTTTTCGTAGAAGCCTCCCTAAGAGCGGTGGGCACACCGTTGGGCTCCGTGCGCTACCAGGTGTGCATGCGACAGCGAGGTGCCCCGACATCCTAGCAGTACTTGGTAATTATGTACAGCGGGGGAGGTTATGCTCGTTTCCCCGCCGCCCCTATGTCTCGGTCAGCCAAGTGGTCGCGTCCCCGCGCCATTCTCAATGACACGCGTGCATGCCAACAATGGCTTAAAATCAGACGGTGGTGCCTGAGCTGCCTCTTGCCAGACGCTTTTCCGAGTAAGCCTTCTCCTTCTAGATCCGAACGGGGATGACTTTGACGGCTCCACTCGTGAACCGTGCGAACGAAGGAGTCTGCTTTCTTTCCCCTGCTCGGGGTCTTCCGCCTTCGCCTTCGCGGAACCGATCGGCTTCGCTAGTTGACGGGTCGGGAACTGGCTACGCGCTCTACATCAGCCGCATTATTTGCGCTACACGCAACAGGCCAATAATTGGTGCCTCATAACAACTGATTCCATGATGCTGCTCAGAATAAGGCTGTCGGTCTCCTTGCTGGTGAGTCTGCATGCTAAGGGCACCACGAGAGTCGGTGAGGATGACAACCTTCGATGCTGGTAACCCTTCTTGTACGTACTTAAGGGCGACATCAATCGTCACTAGCTCGGCTTTGACCGACGATAAGGGGTGCGGTATTTTAAACAACCGCCTGACATCGATTGAAGGGCAGAAGAAAGCTACAGATGTGCTCAGTCCATCGCTGCGTACAGAAGCGTCCATAAATACTTTTAAATAGTCTTCAATGTTGTCAAACAAGTGTGACTGGGCTAATTGGTATAGTTTCAAAACAGGTTGGTTACACTTTTTGCGTATTCCTGGAATTGACAGATGGTTAGGGGAGGTACATGGCCTGTGCTCTGTCGATGTTGGTTGAATAGTTTCGCCGGAATTGCAGGTAATGAACAAAGCCGCTATTTTATTCATTCGAGAAAGTGGGTGCTGTGACAACCTGTTAAGAAGTGTCTTGCCATGTGGGGCTCGGTTCAGGCGCTCAATATGATGTAGCGCTCTGTGGTAAGCTTGCAGCTTTAGCGGCAAATGGTGTGCTTCAGTCATTAGTGGGATGAATTGTGCTTCACGAGGAAAGCCAAACAGTACTCGGAGGGCAACACGATGATCCCGTTCCAGCTTGGACATTAAAGCAGGTGGCACATTCAAGACTGGCAAAGCATACATCACTCAAGAGAGTACAGTTGATTGGTAAACCTGTAGTGCCATCTTCTGACCAATGCCCTCACCCCTAGCGGTCAGGGCGGCTACATACATGAACAGGGACAGCGCTTTTCACCTCACAGTTTTAACAGCAGGGCGCCAAGACAGGCGATCATCGATGATTACACCCAGGTTAGCGATGTTGGTGTACCCACTGTATCAGTGTGTGTCTGAGGTAAAACCTGCTAAGGCTTTACCATCCAATGCATCCAAGGCGCCCAAGGCGCGTTGCCTTGGATGATACGCGATGGCAGCTGACTTCGCAGGTGAATCCTGCATGCCAATTTCCACCAAGTATTCTCAAGTTGCATTTAGAGCTCACTGCAGTATACCAGAAAGACGTGGGCCATGGTGTGACGTACCACTGACCTAGAGTGCGATGTCACCAGCATAAATCGCTATGCCTATAGGAAAGTCACATTCTTGCGCTAATCGGCATGGAAGTCCAGCAAGTACGCTGTTAAAGAGAAGCGGTGACAAGACGCTATGTACGCGCTTTTCAGACACAGCGAAGTAACAAAAGAGACGCTTATTCGCGTTAATCTGCACATGTGCGTACGTTTCGAGCGTACTTTGTGCGTGAGAAACGCGGGGCACGTTTTGATCTGCTTGCCACACGGCTTGTCACCTTGTAATTTCTTGCTATCACGTTCATTGCTTCGCCTTTGTGCAAAAGCTGTAACTTTTTTTTTGCTGGTCTACCTTGAAGGTCAGAACTTGGAAAACACCTTATTGCAATCTTAACACTCTGAACTATAGTTGCAGGCCTGAGCATAGTTTTTGCATTATGAATGAGATTTGCATTATTATATTATGTTTCGAAGTCGCACAATCTGCTCCGCCGCACTGCCAGGTGGACAACCCTCAGTAATGCGTGGACTAGTTTTCTTATTCGGGCAATGAGCATGCGCTTTCTTAAGCGCACCATAATTCTTGATTTATGCTAAACATCATGTACTGTTCGGCAACTTGTTTTAATAAATATTTATTGAAAGTAAAAGAAATTGAACATGAGAAGCCGCGCTAGTGTCGATTCTAAAACCCATGTCTTGTCACGGCGCATGCAACATGCACGTGTACTCGGCATATACCACCATTCGCGATAGTTTGATAGATAACGCCTCACATCCCTGCCTCTGTGAATTTGTTATTGCGTTTTCTTAGCACTGTTTGCAGTATGTGTTCTGTGAATGACTTCTTTCGTGCTTCAGATCCAAATATTTGTTAAAAAAATTTTAACGCTGTTTTCCGCGTTACCACTTCATCATCGTAGACACCGAAGCCTGTATGCTTATCTCTGCACTAAAATAAACGGTTACCTATAAAATTGTCAGTCATTGTCTTCAATAACCATTATACGGTCAGCTGCTGTATACATCCAAATATTGTGCATAAATTCAAAACAGACCCTTATAGAAATTCTTCTGTGTTTCATGCGTTTGCTACTCGTTTATTTTTATTGTATCTACAATATGGTGGGCGTTCGCCAAACTCTCTGGTCATCAAGGTCTAATAGTAGTCCCTGATCAGCAGCCGCTTTTTTATCTGATGATTGATGGTAATTTCCAGCCTCATTATTAAAAAGCATTTTACGCACGCGAAATGTGACGATATCGAATTATATTGGTAAGCCGTGTTACCTCACACCGAATCAATAGAGTTTTAAGTAAGTTAGGAAAGTGCCTAACTATTTAGAGTGCTTGGTCTGTTTAGAAAAAGTTTGTAACCATTGAGAGTACTAGGTACTCTACTATGGGGCAGCATAAAGCGATCCCGTAGGCCTCACAGTTGAGGCCCTGTACCCACGTTGGTAGTGCTACACTGCACATATGGTTTCAGAGCTGCCACAACACTGCGCTTACACTATTCCGGATAAGCGCAATGTTTATTTTAACCCTTTAAGCCATTGCTCTATACTTTTGTCTACATTCCTCTCCCGCAGTGCGCAGCTTCAGGCGAGAGAAACACATCTTGGGCCGAGATCTATAGCTTTGTACTAAATATCCTCTCTCCCTCTTTTCCTAGCCGAATATTCATACACGTTGATATTGCGGCAACCAGCAATGCTTGCATCAACACAAGCAAGAGTCAGTGTCCGTTGCCACTGAGCACTCGCCTGACACACAAAACGTGAATTGTCGTGAAACGTGAAACGATAGCTTGTCGTTTTGCACATTTTGCGTGGCGTTCAATGTTTCTTTTGCGGAGTTGACGACACAGACATAGAACGTTTTGCTGAACAACACATATCACACTGAAGCAATATTTCAGAGAGGTAAAATCACTTGGGATATATGATAAAAATAGACAATAAAATACTCGCTTTGCCATTGCCGGTATATTCTTTTGAACGTATGCGTGATGTACTCTGTTTTTGCTGACTGTTGTTTGATTGTACAGATTCCTTTTTTCGGTTGTTCTAAATACCACTAAGGTTCTTTAAACTGAAAGTGCAGCTAGCGTTTGTTTTCATTTCCACCGACTTTCAGCTGATGAAGAAGACACTACCAATGACGAAGAAAATACTGAGAGTAAATGTTGGTATAAACAGCTCAGACGCTGCCTTCAGAGACAGATAAGCAAAATACAGGCAAAAATGAGCAAGATGATCGCAAGAAATGAGACTCTCAAACCTCGGATATATGATGCTATATGCAGGTACGTAAACTTGACATGTCCGCACGTTCAATTGGCAATTGCTGCTACTTAGATGCCTTAAAGTAGCATGTTGAATATTCAAGACTGTGGCTGATTTGCAGTGGTAACTATTGAAGTCTCATACGAACTGTCGCAAACGTAAACACTTAAACACAGATGTAGAGTAAAAAAAAAGAAATTCGGAGACACCTAAGCTTCGTCTTAAGACTTATATGGGATCTTGGTATCCTGTCCCTAGTGCGTACTTCAAGTACTTAGGGCATGAAAATTTTTCCAACTTGTTGTGCACTAACTACTTCGTGGCCCTAAGAGGTTAAGCGCAGTAACGTGTATGCATTTTACAGTGGGTGACCGGCTTTAAGCTATGAAGTCATTATGATAATACCATGTTCTGACGTCGGATGGCAATGTCTGCTTGTACCAAGCATTATTAATGTAATAATTGATGTTGTATATAGAAGCATTTATACAGGACGCAAGTGTTTGTAAAGCCTGAAAGTTTCTTTCACTGTAATTCAAAGGAGAGGAAGTTATTTTCATTGCATTCGCAAGCAGATGCGTCACTGTATGGTAGAACACCCGCTTTCAATGAAAACCACCCGAGTTTGATCTCTACTTAGACCCAGAATGTTTCAATATTTATTTTATTTGCATCTTTCTCAATTTTTTGATCACGCACATAATGATTTTGTGCGAACAGTCAACGAGATTGACTCTGACGTCGGAATATCAATGACACGAGCTCTTTAACACTATCGTGATGAAAGCAGCTGTTTATACTGTTCTAAATACATACGCATTTTTTTAAAGAAATGAACTATGCCGAAACAGGAAA
Source organism: Rhipicephalus microplus (assembly GCF_013339725.1). Classification (NCBI taxonomy): domain Eukaryota; kingdom Metazoa; phylum Arthropoda; class Arachnida; order Ixodida; family Ixodidae; genus Rhipicephalus; species Rhipicephalus microplus. The sequence goes on from NC_051173.1 coordinate 42,554,350, forward strand.
GTAGAGCGAGGTTCACTAGTTAATTCATTTTTCCATCCAGGTATATGCGGCAACCAATATGCATTATTCTTGGTTGAAAAAATTTGTTTCTCTCTTTGTCTCTCTCTCTCTTTCTCCAATTTCAAATTATTAGAATTTATCACAAAATTCCTCTTGTTAAGACACAAACTTAAGCCTCTTTCATGTTTTTTAGCACAATATTTCGGTAATTATTTCACCCGATACGTGCAAGAAGAGCACTAATTCAATGATGTATTCTCAATTAACCCTAGCATGAATAACCACCAATGAATGCAAAGAAAGCTGGTACCAGCTGGTGGTTAATTTTGTTCGTAAAATCTGCAACAAGCCGATGAGCAATAAATGGTCTCATATAGGGAGATTTAAAACTTTTTAGTGGACAAGTGACATCAAGCGCTTAAAAACTTGAGCTTTACAGAAAAAATGGGCAAATTTCACACTAAGCTGCAGCTCCATGCTTAAAAGAGTGAAAAACATAGGCTCTGAACACTCATCAAGTTGCCTTTCGTTGTTGCTAGTCTTATCTAGGGTATGATGAAGATTGTTTGTAGATTCCTTTATGTTTATTGTGACGCTCCAACCAGGCGATGCTACGTTGGGTTCTTCATTATTCTGCGCGCAGAGATGTTCGAGTTGGACCGCTTCTGAGAGAGGAACGCGCATTGACCAGTGCTTGTTGCAACCAAGCAGAAACCGAATTCCTAATATATATATATATATATATATATATATATTATATATATATATATATATATATATATATATATATATATATATATATATGTATGTATATATATATATACACATATATATATATAATTCTTTTCAATTCTCATTTTCATGTGTTTCGTTCAGCACTTTGCTTTGTCTCTGGTAGTGGAATTCATGTAATAGAAGCGAACGGTCAACTTAAGATACTACGTAAACAAAAAAAAAGCCACAATAACTGGCGTGCATAAAGGCTACAAATATGCAACATTTCGAATGTATGCTGCCTTTTTTTATTATTGCATTCCTTTTTGTAAGTTAAGGAAGTGGCAAGAATGCAGTTATCTGATGATATCGTCACAGAGCACGAATTTGACATATTTTCAGAGTATCGAGGAATTAAAGTATCGAACAGAGTATCGAACAAGTAAAGCCAGTTTCACGCTGTCAAAGCTGTCGAAACTGCAAAGTGCTCCGGGGTCGACCACCGCTGCTGCTCGTGACAGGTGGCCGCTTCCTGAGGCGTATGCGAGGTCGCCCAATTCACGGCTGCGGAAAAAGCACCGCATACATAAACGTTTGCTCTTATACCCATATCCTATCTTCTTGTCTCTACCACGCCTGTTTTGAGGGCACACGTTCCACTCAATGACGCTTAACGCTTAATGTGTCTGCGAAACATCACTTGCGGCCAGTGCCACTCATGTACGAAAAGGAGGAAGGTTGTTATATGAAGCTCACACGAATTTCTTAATCTGTAATACAGTGCATAACTTGAAACGACTGTAAGGGGAAGATGGAAGACTGTAATACACCACTATTAACAGAAGCACTTTGCTCAAACCAACGTTTCGACAAAAAAGCTTGTTTTTTTCAAATGTATAAAAGTTACAGCCTTGAAGAAAACAAGTCCTTTTGTGGAAATGTGAGCTCAACCACAGAAGGGTGCACCGATTTTTTAAATTGCAGTTAGATATACTGCCGTGTTGTAAATTGTACTGTGCTGCAAAAGATAACCGCGATTCAAATGTACGTAATATATTCAGACGCAGACGTAGCGCCTCTCGATTCTGTACATAAGGCCCGAAATTGTCATTCTGAAATGTGCAGTACTCTCTTCCACGTACAGGTTTTATGAATAGACCCCGGATACGATCTGAATGTAGATACTGGTATATTGTCGTACAAATAAATGAATACCTGAATAAGTGAAAACATAAATTCACGACCAATTTAAAAAAAGAACTAAACTTTTTGAACTGCTTTTTTTGTACACTGTTAGATATCCCACCCGTTTTGCCCGAAATTATTATCATAAGTCGACCTGCAATTTTCTTCTTGATTGTGTGCATTCATGGTTCCGAATGAACCGCACCCAGGAAGACACGAAAGAGCTGCCACCAGGTGAGCACAGTCGATGCCTGTCCGCAAGTCCTGCAAGACGCCATCAGCAAAATGGAGGACTCGATGAATTCCGCGCAAGCACTGCTTTGCAGAGACAACAAAACACTGCTTAGAAGTCAGTATAACCCCATCTCATCTCCGCTAGAGTGCTGTTGGGCTTCCGCCTTTTCTCGCTTGTAAATTCGTGGTCTTTTCAAAGTAGGCATACTTTTAAATTTGCACAGCAGGTAGCCCATGGGCAGAGATATGGTGCGCCAGCGGGAAACCTGCTTGTGCGAAATTTCGGAGACAATGCATAGCACGGTATAGTTGTGTTTTCTGACGCAACATATTTTTATTTGTCCATGCTTTTTTCAACAGAGTCTGTTACTAATGACACTTATGAGTCTAGTCGTTCACTGTACTGTCGCATCTAGTACCACACATCGAGTAAGGTTTTACGAAAACAAACATTATTTCATTGAAACAAAGATAATCGTTTATTCAGAAAGAAAGAGTCGAAAAACAACTGTGGTCATTTAGGCATGTTTTACTTTTATTTTAATCTTGAAGATTAAAAGGACGTAAAAGGAATGCCTTGTCCCATGTGATCAGAGGTGTAGAAATCAGGGGTAACACACAAAGCCCGTGCTTTCGATCCACACCAAAATATTTTTTGTTGAGAGGGGGGGGGGGGACTGGCGTACAGAGATGGAATTTACGATATCAGGATGTTGCACTCCTCTTAAGTAAAAAAGGTGCCTTCTCGCCCCCCCCCCTAAAAAACGCAGTTCTGCCTTTGCCCCTACGTATATATATATATATATATATATATATATATATATATATATATATATATATATATATATATATATATATACACGTGCGTAATGAAGATTAGTTGCATGAGTGTTAAAGAGGTCATTTTTGTTGGTTCAATAAATCAAAGATGTCATGGTCATACATCAGTATCACCGATATTCAAGGTTATTAAATAGATAATAGTAAGTTCATTTTTACACTTTGATTTCTACAACTTTGGTAAAGTTTTAAGAAGAAACGCTAATAGCAATTTTATGTTTCAAGGTGACACCACTTTGATTGAGTCACGTACAATGCCTCTCTTTCGACGGGATTCTCATTAAGTTTAAGTCAACTTAGCTTGCACTAGAATGATAGGCCGAAGTGCAGCATTAAGTGTAACGATTACATAGCAGCTTGTGTAAATGGAAAGGAAATATCACTGTCTGTCAAAGCGTAAATATGTTTCCTCAGCCAGAACATCATCGCCAGAACATCATCGACGCGCTTATTAACAAAAGCTCGTTGATTAACATCCTAATTTTTTGCCCCGCGTCTGTGGTCTAGTGGCTAAGGTACTCGGCTGCTGACCCGCATCTCGAAGGATCGATTCCGGCTGTGGCGGCTACGCTATTGATAGAGGCGAAAATCTTGTAGGCCTGTGTGCTCAGATTAGGGTGCGCGTTAGAGAACCCCAGGTGGTCGAACTTGTTGCAGCCGTCCACGACGGCATCTCTCATAATCATATGGTGGTTTTGAAACGTTAAACAATACGTATCAATCAACTAGAAAGTTGTATTGGAGATCTCATTACGGTATACCCAATTTTTGTAAAGCGCAGAAACTGCAGGTCATTAGAGATATTCATCTCCAAATTTTAATGCTGATACCAAATATCAACGTGCCTATGCGCGAATATAGCCACAGCACACTTGCGTAAGAGCAGAACTACCGGCAACAAGGAATTGACGAAATATAAATCAAGGCAGCAAAAGTGTGACCTCTCCAATAAAATTGTTGAGGATAGCGAAATAGACGAGTAGACAGCTTATTCTTACTGAGCGATGTCTCTTGCTGATCAGTTTCTTTTTTTTAAAAATATAAAACACTCGGGAAACTATTTCGACTCTCTGTAAGGGCAGTCGTGTGGTTGTCCCCAAGTATTATGCTTTGCAGAAAAATAAAAGGTTGATGCATTGCTTTTTTATTTTTTATTTTATTTTTTGTGAATAGCCTCAAAGAAACACGCAGATCTAAGCACCAAACACCACAAGCATAGGCAAAGCGATCCACTGGCACAACTATAATGTCTTGTCGCTTTTCACAAAAAAGATCCGACCAGAAAGCGTCTACAATCCAATCTCGTCACTTTCATGCCACGTGCAATAATCTGATCGGTGTAAAGGAGTGGTCAGGTTTGTCACACTTTGAACTGCGAGTTTCGAAAGGGGACTTGAATATCAATGATTAATATCTCTATTGTCGTTCAACAGTACACATATTGATTTCTGGAAAGTGTGTACATATTTAATCCGCCTGCGCTTAAGCTTTTTAATAAACTCATGCCCTCAAGTACATAATCAACAGCTAGTCGATCAATTTGTCTTACTTAATCGCATCGGTGTCTCTTCAAATTGCTCGAAAATATTTCTCCATTGGATTGCACTTACTGTTGTAAAACAAATTTAGTCTCATAGGACATTTATAAAAAACATTTGCTATGTAAAAAAACGCTGTATATTATCTGCCATCATCAAGGTTCTAAAAAATTTATTTGGCAAGTTTATTACTTAGCATTTGAGGAAAGAAATATTTTGTCACGATATCATTCAAAGTGCCAAAACGATCGCTGCACAAAGTATCGTGTTGGTGGAGCATTTTTTTTCATCGAAATTCCCCTTTGGCTAACTACAACCTTATTGTGCAGTGTGTCAGAGGGGAATGAATGACAGCAAACTAATCCCCAAGGCGGTACGCATGTTAAAAGCACTACATCAGTTAGCAGATATCGAATGATTATGTGTCAATACCACGTCCCTTATTTCTTCTGCAAAAAGACACATTGAGACTTTTTGCACGTAGTAAAATATTTGAAGTGTAATTATCTATTTCTATGATCTGCGCCTGTCATCCCTTGACTTCGGCGTCCACAAGTTTGACCCCACCATAGACCGTCATGAAATGGTATCCACTATTGAACGCTGCTGTTTTTATCATCTCCTACAACCAGGACGCCACACAGCACAATTTTCTCTTCCACATATAACATATATAAAAACCATCATTCATTCAACTAATCAGATGTGTCCCGATTTTATTGCAAGTCTATTGCATCAGCGATGCATGAAGGTTGTTTCACTGCGTCTGTCAAAAAAAATTTCCCTAAATAAACTCATAAATTTCTGCACGCCCACAAATCTGTGGATTTACTTGTAAGGAACACTATTTCTAAGAAGAGTTGTAAGCCTGCGGTAGATAGTTTGTCTTGAACAAGTCTGTGTCTAGTGCGACAGGACGAGCGTTGCTGATCTCAAATTTTTTTTTTTCATCTCTTTCTTTTGCAGACGTGCTTGAGAGTTACAAGTTCTGGAACGTAACTAAATTCACAAGATGTGCGACAAACATCAAAGTGGTACACCTTGCGGACTACCTTTTTGCAACCAAGAGGCTGCTAACCGAATGCAAGTAAGCCAAGTTATGCAAATACAAAAATTTTAAAATACTAAAAGTGAATAATTGTCGAGGTGTATTACCCCAGAAGCACAACATGACAAATATATATATATATATATATATATATATATATATATATATATATATATATATATATATATATATATATATATATATATATATATATATATATATACATGGAATGAAGATTGATAGGTCCGTTACAACAGATGATTGAAGAGAAGGACACATGTACGAATTGTGGTTTCATTAACGTTTCGGCTATATATATATATATATATATATATATATATATATATATATATATATATATATATATATATATATATACATATATATATATATATATATATATATATATATATATATATATATATATATATATATATATATATATATATATATATATACATATATATATATATATATATATATATATATATATATATATTTATATATATATTTATATATATATATATATATATATATATTTATGTATGTATATATATAGGTGTGTGTGTTCTTGAAAAAGTGGTTGACTATCGTTGAGCCTAATCAGGCAATGATAACTTAGTATGCCGTGGGACAAAGTTATCGCCATTTTTTATTCTGCGTGATGGTGAAGTTCTTATGCCTGAAACAGAATAGAAAAGGTAATGCTAGGTGCGCGAAAGCTACTAAATATTGTGTGGAAGCAAATTTTAGCAGTATGCCCAGCGCCACCCCTTTATAAAAGTGATTGGTCTGCTGAACTCTAAGAAGCTCATTTTTTAATTAGGCATAATGCTTTGCTACATAAATTTTTCCTCTAAAGAACAAGACGTGTATTATTTCTTTTGTTTGAATACCATTTGTGTGTACTTTTCCTTCACTTTTCGGCCATTAACCTTACAAACTGTCAATTTAAATTATAATGATGATGTTAGGTGGCTGTTTTCTTTGAAGAGGGTAGTCTTAGATACTGTCACAATAGTGGCCACGATATTAGCGTTGCCTTGCGGCGCCAATGCTTTTAACCGCAATATTCGTGTACAGCGCACGCGACTAAATACCAAAAAGACACCAACATTACGGGCCAGGTACCTTGACTTGGTCTTGCTGATGAAGAAAGCGCCAGTTGAATTGATTAAAAAGAAATTTTTTGTTGGACGAATATGTGCCCAGCATACTTTGCAACAGGTATACTATACAACTGATAAATTGCCTTAATACAATAACGACGAGCAAGCAATAGCTTCTATGTAAATGTCACACGAAGCTCCTAGCGCTGTCATTGTTCATCGCATCGATGTAACGGTTACGGTTTTCCGTTGCTGATACGAAGGTGGTCAATTCAATTCAGGCTGCGGCGCTAACATTTAGATGAAAGTGAAAATATAGAAGCCCGTGTACTGTGCGAGGTCAGTGTACGATCAAGATCACCAGATTGTCAAAACTTCTGGAGCCCTTCGACGTTACGTTCCTCATATTCATATCGAAATTTCGCATAACAAATACCAGCTATGATCGTTGAGTCTTCTTATGAATAGTGGTAGCCTATAGGTGGTCATCTCGTTATTTTTCAAATGGACTCATTGACCCTGCACTGAACGAGCTTATGGTTATTTTAATTCATCGGACAGTTCCCAGATACCGAAAGTCACAGCATATCTACGGAGTGAATGATGATGAGAGGGACGAAGCGTCCGTCCATCCATGCGCCTCTTTCCCGGCCCACTCGTGCTTCAGTCCGTCCATTCATTGTTGTTTCCGTCCGTCCATGCGGCCTTGACTCCGTCCGCGTGTCCATCCGTTCGAGAGCCCGGATGGATGGAGAGATGGACGCACAGACGGACGGCCTCACGGACGAAAGCACAGACGGACACAAGGAAGAATTGAAGCAGGTACGGGCGGACAAGAGCACAATTGGACACAAGGGCGGACACACGGATGGACAGACAGACGGACGAATGGAAGCATAAACGTAACGATGGATGGGCGGAAGCATAGACGCACGGACAGATGGTTGCAAGCATGGGCAGATGAACGGGCGGGCGAACAGACAGACGTACGGACATTTCAACACACGAATAGTCTGACGGGTGCTCCGCCCCTCTCGTCATCACTCACTTCACGGACATGCCATGAAAACCTCTAGCGTCATGTAGTTATATTACTTCCTAGGGCATATACACTAAAAACCATCTATTGAGAACGGCATTGACTAGAGGTGACTACATACGGAGGAAGGAACGACACACGGCCTGAGGAGTTTCGCCCATGAAATCTTCTGCTGCATTCGAGTGTGATCTGAGCGCATCATGCACCAAGTTCAAACGTTGACATTTTGAGCTTAAAATAATAAAAAGACGTGACATAGTGCTCGTGTCTATGTGAAGAAGCATCATCACTAGGCTTGAAATATAATATAGAAGCGATAAACGTAACACAAATATTCAAATACTATTATATTATGAAAAAATAAATTCCTATGTTCGTTATACTACGTATAAAATCGCATATTTTTAGATCTTACGTTGGCCGAGCGGTAGTCCAGCGTACTGGTCGGCGCATTGAAATAACATGCTGGTCATGCAATACTACAATCCGCCGATGCAGCGAAGCTCTTTGTATGGCCCAAAGTACGCACTGATTTCTAATTGTTAAACTAGCTTTACTGTGATGCAGTTAGCCCAACTAATTAATGCTGGCCAATTCTGGAAGCAGCATGTTAAAGCGTGGTTTGCTCACGCTATGGCGCGAAAATTGAAGACTAAGCTCTCTTGGTAGAACCACGTATAATACGCAAACCCAAAACATGTGCTACAAGGACCTGTCTCGCACTCGAACCACGCCGCATGCAAGTGCCACCATTGGCGGTGCGAATGTGCAGCAAACGGAGAAGCTTGGCAAAGTATAAAATAATGGTCTATTGGTGAACAAGTTTTTCACTCAACTCACGTTTGCCTTCTTGCGTCCAGATCCAAATGCGGTCGTAGGGGTGGTGCCCTATTCAACTTGGTCGAAGGCTGTATAGCGAAGGCTCTCGGCTGTTTACTGGTCCCCGATGCGCAGACGGGCAAATTGTCTGCCCTGTTGTGTTCGCTGAAGATTGGTTCCAGGAATGGAATTGTCCTCGTCGTTGGCGGTCGGTCTATTGACGTCAAGCATCGGTATAGCGAGTTGTTCCTCTAAACAAGTTTGAAAGACATTATGCGCGTTGTTTCCCGTGTTGCAAGCGAAGGTAATATACAGACTTTGAGCCGAAGTGTGCAGACCATACGATTGCGTGGCTGAAGGCATCGGTGCGCAATCTGGCGACAAGACGCCTGCTGCAGTGCACACGCGCGTCCCGTCGTATCAGTTGGCCTTTCACGTCGTTCTCGCTGACGCACTCGTAGCCGAAACGACAACTTGGTGTCACTGTTTTAGATGCGGAAGCATCTTATACTCGCGCCTTGTAGTGCGCCGTCCGCGCCGTCCGCGCCGTCCACACAGCTTCTCGAACATTCGACAGCTGACGCGCGCGCATGCGCCGTCGCCCACTCTTCCACCATCTGTGCATCCCTTCCTCCTCTACACACCGCGCGCGCTTCACTCCTCCACCATCTGTGCACCCTTCCTCCTCTACACACCGCGTTCGACATCTACAATTCTCCTGATTCTCCAGTGGACGCGCATGTGGCGTCGCGCTTCGAGGACATTCAACAGCTGACAGTGCATGCGCCGTCGTGCTGTATATATACTCAAGGTCGGCGCTCGCTCGCTCAGTTGTCGCTCGTCGGTTGGTTTGTACGGCGCGTCGACGTCCAAGGTCGCGGTGAAATGAATTCCAACGAATCCACAAACACAATGATCGACGTCCCTTCGACCAGCGCCGCCCTTTCGCATACGTGTGTACGTGTTCACTCATTTAACACCCCCTCCTACAACCACGTTAACCAATTTAGCCATCGACCCAAGTAAGTCGCAATTTAACACCCCATTTCACAACCACGTTAACCAATTTAGCCATCGACCCAAGTAACTCGCACTTTAACACCCCGTTAACCAATTATATGGTCCGCATCCTCCTCAGTGTTCCCCCGAGGGAAGCTGCGGGCAATTTTTTTTTGTTCCAACAAATTTGTGCAATTATTTCTCTTTCTTTTTCTTTTTCACCTAGCGGCTTGAACGGCGCCAATTTCAGCACCGGGATCACGTCGTGTTTTGGTTTATTAGCAAAACTAAGCGTAGCCAGCCTCCCAAAACAAAAAAAAATTGAGTTCTCTCAGCTCAGCTTGCTTTTGTTACGCTACAGTGAGGTGGCGCCTTGGCACAAACCTGGTGTCTGCAGCATGGTTTGCACCCAGGTTGACGTTAGCCAGCATTAATGCCGGAGTACAGAACTACCAGCGAATCTTGCTACCTCGCAGCCATGGAACAGAAGAGGGTGGTTAAAGCAGATGTTTTTAAATATACGTGTGTGTTTACGGACAGAGGTTTCTGCGTCCGTACCAAGTACAGTATCGTGTCGGAACTCACAGGTGTACTTTGGTAGGCAATAATGTGCCTGCTCTCCTGGTAGGCATGCGGAGTCCGGCACAACATGGTCAATGGCGTACATCAGAGCCATCATCGCCCGACTTTCAAGGCAAGACTGAGCATTGCCGTGACCGTGATCATTGCCAAGACTGAGAATTGCCGTGCTGATTGGGCGAGTTTGTGCATGATAAAATGATATTCTTTAGCGCAGCTCAGTTTGAGCATGAAGGAACGATATTATGCAGTCAAGAAAGGCAAAAAACAAAGAATATTGTGAGCGTTATTTCTTTTTTGAGCTCTAATTTCCAACTTTTGTTTATTGCGTACCCTTACAACACACTATACAGCTCTTTCCACGTGACGCCACACACATGACAAAACCGTACACGTGTGGCACAGCGCACCATCAAGGAAAAGTATTTGGGATCTCATTTAAGGTTAACAATTCTGTACCAATGCTTCACAGCACGCGCTCCAGAAAATTGAGCTTTTTCTGAGATAAGACTCCAGACGGCGCACATTTTGCGAAAGCATTCGCCTCAATAATTTCCCATGTCAACTGGTTACGATTGCGGCCCATGATGACACCATGACCAAAGAATGGAATGCATGCACTCGTCTTACAATGCAGAGCCAGGAAACCACCAGAAGAAAGCTTGTTTTGTTTTTACATTGCAAGAGTGCTCGCACAAGCGGTCATTAACACACCTACCAGTCTGCCCAATGTAAACCGCGCCACACGACAGCAGGAACATGTGTGCAACAGCTAAGGCACATTCAACAAACAGTTGCATTCTTCTTTCCCCAGGTGGGTTGCACCTCCTCCTTGGGGTTCGTAAACTTTCACAGACGAATTAGTTTGTCCAGAGCAGAGAACATTACGCGGACAATTTCTCTCAGGGCTATCTTTTTCAAATTGTGTGACATCTGTTGTACGTATGTGCTGCCTCTGCAAGGCAGCACATACATGTCTGCCAGAGGCATTTGTTTTACCTATGGTGGCTCATGGCTGGGTTCTCTGGATGTTTCCACCTTCTAAAAGACCACCATTAGAGAAAGACAGAATAACTTTGGCAGGACTGCCCGCACGCAGCGTGGCCTTGTGCAAGGCTGACAAAAGCGACGCTCAGTCACGGGTACATACTCGGCTACAGGAGGAAAACGAAGTTAGATAATAGAACAGCCTGTCCTAAAATGGGCATTTTCTCTTTGTCCGGTCTTTCTACAATATGTATATACAGTTGTATATGTATATATTTGTGTGTGTGCGTGTTTACAGTCCGCACGCTAAAATAGATATGTTGTCAAAAGCACCTATTGTTATTGAGAAGTAATTTTTTGCAAAGTTAGGGTTCTAAAGCGCATTCCTATTTTTGCCGAGACATCCTTAATATTACTATGTCCTTATGATTCTCATATATTGATAATAATTCGGTTTAAGAGTTTAATATTGACGCAGTTTTATTTATTTATTTTAACGCATCAAGCAAACAACTATGTTCGGAATTTTATGTGGATTTAGTAACGTAATGACTGGGGCTTGCCATGGTTTTGCATATGCGCTGTTTTAAGTCAATATAGACGAAGATGATGCAAAGTGTTAGCGTCTTCTTCGTCAATTGTTTTAAAACCATGCATATTGAAGATTTCGACTGTTAATTCAGATATTTTTGGGCTCACGCATTACAGTACAGTATAAGCGACAGGTCCCACTTCCAAGAGAACAGTTTCTTCCTTCCTCTTTCAATCCTTCTCCTTTTTTCATCACATGTGATTCATAACGTTCATTTTAATGATGCCGCAAAAAGTTGCTCCCATATGCCTGAGGTGGCTCAGTATCTTTAATGCAGTAGTGTGTCTCTTAACATGAGCGTCATCCATACCAGTTTGACAAGCGAGAATGGTCGCATGCACAAATCTATACAAAATTATTCCAAAATAACATAAATAGGCAAATCTTGAAACTTTTCAAAGTCAGAGTGACGCGCCCTTTATGATTATTGCAAACATCTTATAATTAAAGCAAATTAAAGAGACAACAGTGTATACTGATATGAACGTTTAAACTATACATATTTCGATGGATTTCGCCGGGTTAGCTCGCATGCCTCGAAGAATGTTTTCATGGCCTATTTCAATTGCTTTGAGAAAACCTATGCCATCTCAGGTGGCAAGCTCAGGGACGTTTTTCATCTGAAGTGAAGCCGCACACTTGAAGAGGTATGCAATGCCCTCTCTTAATGAATGACTACATATGAAATCTGAATAATAGGCGCCAAAATTGCGAAGCTGCTTGGAACGCAGACGTGTTAGCCACTACGATGCGAAGAAAACACGTCTTCGCGTGACGCATTAACAGGAAGAGCGTATAGTGGATTCTGCTTGACATGCTGAATCTGAGACCCCTTCTTCTATTTCGTACAACTTTGTTTGCAAACACCCAAAGAAACTTGAAAAGCTTGCCTCGTGTTGTGATCCATGAGTTCGCTATGTTTAGCGTGTTTAGAAGTTGCGGATTTGGTCATTTTGGTATTTGCAGAAAACTGAAGACCAAGATGGTTCACTGCCTCAGAGAGAGCTACTCTTCCATACCCGAGGCTCAGACTAAGCCGGATGTGGCTGGAGCCACCAAAGTGCTGGAGGCTTTCCTAGAACGAATGCAGTGCGTAGGCGCCCGGAGCCTGTCGGGCGCCGTCAACAGCGATGAAAATAACAACCCACTAACCGACAACAGCGAAGATCCGGAAGGCCACCCCGACGCTGGTGGGACTAAAACCAGCGGCTTTGTGAAACTCACCGAATCTGGGAAATTGAAAGGCGGAGCTGTTTTCCTTGATATCCAAGGGCTGGCTGTGGTCGTGTTGCTCTCGATCAACATTATTTATGTATTGCTTTTATTGTAATGCGAGTTCTTTGGAACGTTCGAAGTATGTATGGAATATTCTTTCCATATACCGAAGGCACCATCTAAGGTAGGTTTATATTGTGAAGTAGAATTTGTTTGTTAAAAAAGATCAAAATTTACAAGCAACAAAACTCGACTGAGGATTGTATTTTTCTATGAGGTTTTTGCAAGCTTACACTTGTATCAAAATAAACCTACATATGCCGCGTTTTTTGTGTTTTCTTGCTTTTGCTTTCCGAACTCCTACCATGCCTTTCGTCTTCGCTAGGCAGCACCTTCGTGTCGGAATTTTTTAGCTGTGCTACCGCTTGTGCATGACAACCAGATTTAATAACGTTTACGTGTGCTTTGTTAATATGGAATGTAGAAGAAGTACAGATTGCAAATATGAACAAAAATAAACTTTAAAGAGAGCCTTTGCTTTTGTTGCCACGTTGAAACTAAACGTGTAAATGACGCTTCCGATATACTTGACCTGACAGCATTCTGCTGCTTTATTTGGTCAAAAAAAGCTTTCGTGCTCCAAATGTACTACTTCTTCTGCTGTTTAGGCATTAAGACAATAAAGGCTTTGTTTACTTTGTAAATGACGGCAGTCTTACGTTTTATACACATATCGAAAAAGAGCAGCTACCTAGACCAAAAATTTGTGTCATGAAGCCCAAGTCATGTGAGGTCTGGTGGGGAGAGCACCACGCTCCTGGAATGAACGGACACAGCGGGCATGATCGGAGCGGATCAAACAGCACACATTTAAGGAACTGAGTTTACAACGACAATATCATCAACCGAATTATTATACATCAATTGTTTTAAACACGCAAGGGTATCTCTATACAATATAAACAACACTCAACTACATAACAAACACAAGGCTGTGTCACCAAGGCTCGACTCACCGCGAGGGCCCATGGCAGGTGGCCCTTGGGGCCGTGCAAGGGGCTCCCACCGCGAGAGACAACCGTTCGCGTTAACTGCCACCCGCCGAAGAGGACTGCTCATATCTCAGGTGTCGCCAGCCAGGCCTGCCAAGAGGCGTCACTGCCGGTGCTACGCACTGTCCATGATGGCGATATTGGTGACGAACGCTCGCGAGCACAGTGCCACCTTCTGCTAGAGAGTTGTCACCCCTGAATGCGGCTTCTGTGCAAGACATTTGCGCTACAAAGCGCAAACAACGTTACAAGGAGTATTGGCACCCTCACAGGTATCAGGCGCAATGGTTTGCATATAAAACCTATTAGAACAACCATATTCCTAACTATCTTAAAGCCAAGGTCTAGAAGAAGCCACACAATATAAACAGGTGTCCTCGCATTTACTGACGAAAGGTTAGGTGATAACCATGCAGCGCTATCGGTAAAATGAAGTGTCCTCCTGAAAACCTTCACGGTGTGGTGAGGAATGCTGCTCCACGAGCTACGCCAAATTGTGAACATACACCAATTTTTTCTGGGTATGAAGCGGAAACGGAGTGGTTTAAAAAGTTATCCTTCATCGAGCCAAGCGGTGGTGTAGGCGTAATAAAAACAAATACGACTTGAGAAAGGCAAAGTGTCTACGGAAAAGTCAGCGCCAAATCAGCTCACTCAAGTATTCTAGGTGAAAATATTTACGCGAATCGCTTGATGCACTCAGCCTCAATCACAAACATAGAGAATTCTTTGTGACTCATTAACATTGCCTCCTCAACATCGTGCCTTGAAATGGCTTGTTTTATCGAAGGTCGTCAGTAAATTGAAGTCGCCTAAGTTTATTGCGTGAAGACCACCCCTCAAAAGTTGGATTTGGTCTGGCGTTACCTAAAGAAAATGTGCCCATTCCAAAAGACCTAATTAAAGCCAGTATGTTATTTCTTGAGGAGTCTTAGGCAACCTTGAGAGCATGCAAGTGGTGTTTCATTACCTGGACTTGGTAGGATCCCCAACATGCGTTTTTGCAACCTCGGTTGAGCATCTCAGTATGACTCAGTGTACCATGACTCATGGCGCTGATCATTGGTCTCATCTTCGCAAAAATACGACCGCCTCGCGCCCCTGCTTAAGCCCAGTAAAATCCCCGGGGTGTGACTTCCTGTAACGCCATTGGACTATCCACCTGCTCGAGAAAGGTGATGAAGGGAACTGTGTTTATTAGCCTAGAGTGGCACCTGGAACCCTACCGAATATACCGTAAAATTAAGGTCGAGATCAGCGTAATGAGTTCTCTATATATAACGTTGTTTACATGACTTTTTGTGTACAACTGGAAGTAATATTTTGAACTTTGAAATGCGAAGGATTTTTTTCCGTTCTTCAAGCACATTCTGCAAGATACCTTTAGTATCTATCTATCTATCTATCTATCTATCTATCTATCTATCTATCTATCTATCTATCTATCTATCTATCTATCTATCTATCTATCTATCTATCTATCTATCTATCTATCTATCTATCTATCTATCTATCTATCCATCTATCTATCTATCTATGCATCCGCGTGTGTCTGTGTGCTCTCATTATCACCCACTTTACTTGAGGTATACTAAAAGTTTCACTATGGGAATCTGACTGACTTTGGCAGATATGATTCGCTGGTAATGACATGAATATCTCACAGTCCCATTGCTCAAGTTGTCAGACACTTTCAGCCAGACGTGAAGCACAGACCCGCGGGCGCATATATGCCAATGGCATGCGCGTATGTGCCATAGGTCATCGAAAGGTAATATGAACTCAGGAATGGCGTATACAGACATGAGTACTTTTAAAGCATGAACGTTATAAAAAGCCGACGTAGGCATTGCTGACATCACTAATGCGAAGAAAAAATGTCCGGGTCCTAACAGTAATGCAACCTGAGCACTGAGCGCGGCCACCAAGTATTCTACCTCAGAGCCACGCCAGGTCCCACAACTGTTTTCTTCGTAAAGCGTGGCGGCTGTCCAAAAAATATTACTTATGTACTCCTACTATACAGCCGTCACCATGGTTTAAGATTACCTGTAGCTAAGCGCACTGCACTGAAGGTGATTGACAGTTTATATCAACCAAGGAAAGGCGCGAACGGAAATTCGTAACTTTACTTCGAGGGGATTCATTAGAATAAATGCATCCCCAAAAAGCGAATAGCGATGAGTGAGTGAAACTATTGGTCCTAAGGTCAAAGATTTATATGTTGAAGTCACCGACTGTAGTATAAAGAACGGACAGATCAACGGGCGGAGAAATGTATGGATGGGTGATTGAACGGACGGCACAGTGATTACGTATTTTGCTGTCGTACGCTTGATGGATCTACTTTTTACACATGCGTTTTTGTTTTTCGTTGTGCAGGTGTTAAGTTTCTGTTTCAGTATTGTGGGGCATGATAAATGTGAGCTAGATCGGCCCTGAGGAGGTTCTGCCCTAAATGCTGGCACCGGCACGTTGACCCAATGATCACATGAATTAGGTCCCAGCAGGAACCAAACCCGAGCCTTCTGCATGACATTCAAGAAGTACAATACAGAGCCACACTCGGTTTCGGAACTGTTTCTTAAGTAGACCGTAATGTTAGTGAAAATTATATTATGGTTGCAGTACTGCCTATCCAATTTGATAAACAGTACATACGTACTAATACAAACAATCGTCACGTCGGTAAACCATAACTGAAGCGAAATGTGGTCCACTGAAGCTCATTTCTCTAGCCGTTTTAAGGGTTGCCATTCTTTCCGGGGCAATTCTACGTGTCAACTTACCGCTTATGATTTTTCTGATACCCATACCAATCTTGGTATCGTTACGTAACAGTAAACATGTTAATTTTTATCAAATATCTGTGTGTAAAACATATATACATAAATTAAGAGTAATTTTGACACGTTTCGCTCAAACAAAAATATTACAACACAACCATCTTTCGTCCGTTTGCTTCGCATAACATCTATTCTTAAAGTAAGTGAAATCTGCCGCATTTCGGTATATCGTACGTGAATGGCATGACCCGTATCGTGTGGGATAAATTCAAAGAAGCACACCACTTCAAGAAATCATCCTAGATAAATTAATAAATGGTTAATTCAGGGCCGCGTTTAAGGGTGAATTGGCGACCATTTTAAGGGCACGACCAATTGTTCCATGCGCACCACTATAGAGATACTTCACTGACGAACCATCGCATCTTCCATAGTGTACCTCAATCTAAAATTTTCGGTCGCAAATTCTTTAAACTTGCACACCTCGTCTCGGAATACCTCATGTTCTAACATGAGTTTTTCGTGCGATGGTTATGACGGGCCCTTTCATCATTGCGTCAGTCAAATTCATCAAGAGTGCGGCCGCGTATAACATACTATGCATGCATGGGGCGTTGTAATCTTTTTAGGCTTTATATGGAACAAGACCACAGTGGCGTCAGTAATAAGCCAGCGAGAGTGTTCATCTGTTTCCTGCAGCAACGAAATTTTCACTTGTTCTGAAATTTTATCACTTCAAAATTATGAGGGGCCACTTCTCAAAATCTTAAAAAGGATATAGAATCTTCGCTTTCCTATGTCAAGGAACCACGTGTCTCTTGTAATTGAAACAAACTACTTTAAACGCTACAGTTAACAACATAAATGATGTCTCGAATTATAGTAAGATGTATTCTTCTATAGTAAAGTATACAGCTTAAAACAGCAAAAAATTACCAGTGTCCTTTACTTGACGCCTCTCGGATTCATTTTTCGAAGCACCTAGTAAAACCCCAAACCATTTGAAATGTTGTTGTCGTGTACGGCGTGTAGCATTGTCGTTATTGAAGTGTTTCGTAAATTATTTAGCTGTACCCACATTCAACGAAACAGTCGTGCAACGGTACTGAATGAACGCCTTGCAAACACTCCACCGTGCTAACGCACTAGCTTGAACGTAGGACGCCCCTAGCGACACGAGCGCCGTTGTGGGAAAGCGCCAAGCGTCCAAAGGTGGGTGAAACCATTGAAAGTATCCTTGGTGATACACTGCTCCACCGTAAACCCTAAGGCGCTGCTCTTGTAGCAGTGGCACTTGATCCCTGACCCGGAAGTCTTGGCATCGAATACAGCCAGCGAATTCCACACCTTGATAGAGGTAAAGTTGTGGAGTCTACGCTCTTTGACATAGGTACGCGTAGAAGATTCCAAGGTGGTCTAAATGTCGGGAACCATCAACTCAAAATCACTCCCGTGTTTTCGTTTTAGCAAGTAAAATTCCAGTTAAAAATATTGTATTGTGCTCCTCCTAACGAGTCATGTACTTTTTTGCTGCCTTCGGATACCACATCTGGCTTTGCCATTCAGAAATGCACTCTCTCTAATCTCGCTGTCAGAAAATTAAGAATAATAATTGTTTTGCAAGTTCATTCAGTGTCAATGTGCGCTGTTTTGGTAAAGCTCGCGTTAGTTTCAGATGGTATAACTGCGTAATCACTAGCGGTAAAATACCTTGTCGCTCGAGGGGTTGGTCCAATCAAAGGGGAACCTGTTATATTATTATTCATGTGAATATTACATGAATCTCTCTGAGCTATGCTCAGCGGTGTTGCCACTGTCGTCACATCGCGTAGCAAAGTTATTGATTACGAAAGGTTCATCAAAGTGAAAAGCTCTCATTGCGTTCAGCGTGGGTATAAGTGAATACACTTCATCAAAAGTCTTAGCCTTTCCACATCAAAGCACGCTGAACACTTTGAGCAGTCTTCGCGAAAGAAATTAGCCACGCCTAGTTTTCGCATTAAAGCACTTCATCGGAAGTTAGAAAGCAATTTCGGCTTTAGAAAATAACAGCTGGTGAAATACATATGTAAGTCTTTTTGTTTTCTTCGAAGTATTAATAATCAAACTCAAACCAGTAAGTCGTCCGCTTGACCTTCATTTGCAAAAGGCAATTAGCACTTTTTCATTAAAACCAGATGAACGCACTTAGATCCAAGGCACGTCAAAGTTTTGCGTAGATTTGGAGGTTTTTCTGAAAAAGGCTGCATATTCGTTTATTTTTTTGTCTGAATATGATAGTGCGTTATTGCAACATGGGGCTGCCATAGAGGTATAGTAAAGAAATATTGCGAGCAAGAGGCTCTTTCCAACTTTCTGCAGCTTTCCAACTTCGAAACCATGCTTCTTGCTTTGAACGACAGCTGCATCACTAGGGTAATTTTGAAAACTCTGCGCTGACTACTTTTAGTATTCTTTCCCATTTACTAGGCGCGATATTTCAAAGTAGCGGGCTTCTTGCTTCAGTGGTGGCTGCATTGTCTGTCGATATAGTTTTTCCCTAACATCTTAATGAAACTGTTCTTGCAAACTCTACATGGTGAGTGTAACACTTATTCTTGATTCACCTTTGTTTCAGCTGGCGCAACAGGGCCCTTGGTACGTACGAACAGCCTAGACAACGAATGAACGTGAAGAGAGGAATTCATCAGGCGCTCGTGAGGCAGAGCTTAATGAGCCATGTAAGCAATTAAGCCAATGAAAGAATAGGGTATATTAAGCAGAGTAAATATGACAGAAAGTGAAATGAATGAAGTGGGCAAAAGCACAACCACTCAATTGCTGGTACCCGAACCCACCCGATGGTCTACAACTTGAGGTACACTAGAGTGCTGTCCCGTCCACTTAAGCTGCGTATTTCAGTGAGTGTGCAGCTGGGTATTTCAGTGTAATAATTGTCATTTACGTATTTGAAACACCAATAATGATTTTCAAAATTGAGATGTTACTGGTCTAATATATTTTTAACAGGAATTGTGTGCATGTCCTAGGCATGTAGCCAGGATTTTATTTCGGGCTGGTGGAGGCGCGGAGGACGAAGTGTAACTGTTCGAAGAAAAAGTCTTCCCCTTGCAGTGAGAAAGAATATTGGTTAGGAATATGACAGACTGGATGTACTTTGGGGCTGCCCGGGCCCGCCCCTTAGCTGATGCGGCTCTGGATACCGTCATGCACCGCGTAAAGTAGAAATCAGTAACATCCCCTCCGCGCATCGTATGTTCTATCGGCGGGTGAAAGCGTGCGTGCGGGGGCGACGGGCAGGGCCGATACAAAGATAAGTGAGCCAGCCCGTCCCCGACACTCGAAGGGCGGTGCATGTTATCGGTATAATGTTATACTGGTTATACTGTTATCAGTATAATTTGGAATCATTCAATCACAAGGACTGGCGAGAACCCCTCTAGATGTTTTCTGCTGAGCACACCACTTTTATTTAAAGACGTTAGTCTTTCGTGAGGTACTTCGACCCAAAAATTTTGGTCTTTCTGTCTATCGGTCTGTCTGGACAATTGTCTGTTTGTCCCCCTTAACGATACTCCAAACGGCCAACCCCATCGGCAGCACCCACCGATATTACTCAAGTTTCAGTGCTCATACTTGTGCGACTGTCAACTAAAAAGCAATTATTGCGGATATCTCAGGCACCAACAACATGTCAATATTTTATGTGTGTCTTTATACTAGAGAAGGCATACATAAGTAATTCTAAGGACTGTAGCATTTATCACACTACGCTGACAATGCACCGCCATTCGTTTTCGAAGACAAGTGCCAGATAGCGCTTGTCTCTAACGTGCCTCGATACGCTCGTTCGCCTTCGCCGCATGGATTTCTAACGCCGTGCTGGATCTCTAACGCTGCACGGATCTTTAACGCAGGTTCTCCAGAACACAATTTAACCATTTTTTCATGCAGAACATCAAATAAACGTTTTGTTCGCTCTCTCCACACGCAAGACTATCGTCTTTCGACGACCTTTGCAGCAAAACATGCAGATACAAGGCCATTTTTTGTGTGTGTGTGAGTGAACGTGATGCCAATGCAAAGGTTTTTTTTTTGTCAGTGCTGTGTCCAAATGAACTTAACTATAAGTATTACTCCGACATCTCTCACCGGCATGCGCTTTCGTTATATTCATGGGCACATTTTCTACAAAACTACGGCCATCGGATATTTTCGGGCAAACGAAACACAAACTTTGTGTAGCTAACGAGTGTTGAGCGAAAGGTAGACTATGGTATTAGGGTGAACTTATGAACAGTCAAATGAAAGAACACGTAGGAAATGCTATCTGTACTAAAAGTTATAAAAAACAGAAAAAAAGTTAACGTGGTAAAAAATACTCTTCTAATACAGCGCCCGACGCTCTACCATTTGGACTACGCCAGCATTCATCCTCTTGAACACTTCATCGGGTATATCAGAGCATTGAAATCTCGGAGTGAAAAACTGTGCAGCTTGTAACTATGATGGCCAGTGTGGAACACTTTGTTTATGTCTACACGCGTCACGTAGCCCATGACCTTTTTATGAGGATGAAGCTGGCTGGTGATTCCTCCCTTACAACCTAAAGACATGAAGTCTGCCAGAAGGAGATTCATTCTATGAATGAACAAAAAATTAGCAGATCCACGAACAGTGGGAATCGATGATATGCGTATAGCACGAATGAGGAAGGGTGATAGGGCACTTTAAATTCAGCACAATGTGAAGAGTCGCAGGTAAATTATGCCGTACATGGCTTCCATGTAACGATTATTATATTCGGACATTTAATTTACCTTTGTCATCTATTAACGTCGCCCCGCCGCAGTGGTCTAGTGGCTAAGGTACTCGGCTGCTGACCCGCAGGGCGCGGGTTCGAATCCCGGCTGCGGCGGCTACATTTCCGATGGAGGCGGAAATGTTGTAGGCCCGTGTGCTCAGATTTGGGTGCACGTTAAAGAACCCCAGGTGGTCGAAATTTCCGGAGCCCTCCACTACGGCGTCTCTCATAATCATATGGTGGTTTTGGGACGTTAAACTCCACAAATCAATCAATCTATTAACGTCACCTCATATCAACTTTGGTACATAAGGAGCTAGCGAAACGGCTGCGAGTGTGCCATGAGCGTAGCATGTATTCATGTTTTCATGAAATCTGTATCATGATTATCATATTTGGACGTGTCATTTGCATTCACCGTTCATTCACGTCACGTAATACCGAATTTGGTATATGTGGAACAGGCGAAACGGCCGCGAGAATGCGATGAATGTAGCTTGTAGTGATCTTTTACATAAAACGCATATTATGATTATCAGGTTTTGACGTGTCATTTATCTTCATCATCTATTCGCTTCCCGTCATACCGAATTTTCTACATGTGGAGCTGGCGCAACAGCGGTGAGCGCGTCATGAGGGGCCCAATATACTCGGATGCAACGTTAACGCACGCGCAGTATGGGCGCATTGATGCCACGCTAGCGAAACGCGAGCACTCTATAGAGTGACACCAGGCGAGGCCGGCGCGACCAGCGTCCGTCGGCGCGGCACGGCGCTAACCGGCGCAAAATGCACATGCTGCATTTCGCGCCGACGATGTTAAGAGCAAACCTCATAAGCGCGAAAATGCACGTGACAGCGACGAGCGATGCTATGAGCGACGAAACAGGGCGTTCGCGCGACGTGTCGCGTGCTCGTTTTCGCGCGATCGCTTGGTTTTCCAGATTTGGAAACCGTCGCTTATCGCCCGGACATGCTGGGCTCAAGCAGGCAATAGCGAAAAACCGGAAAAGACAAAGACTACATAGGTGCACGTGACCCTGCCCGAGTCACGTATGCGCATGAAGAAATAACGCAATGTTTACGCATGTGCATATCAAAAAAGTGCTGCAAGGCATTCATAAACACTTTCCGTCCCATTATACAACAATATATTTCATTTTTAAATTGCATACCGTACATTTCGCAGTTTTCTTGGTGCGAGTAGACGGCCTTATGCCAGCAACAATGGAATTCGCTCGCCAAGCCGTCGCGTGAATGAGGTTTGCCTGCGCTAGCGACTGATCGCGCGAAGACGATCTACATCGCGTCGCTCGTCGCTGTCGCGTGCATTTTCGCGCTTATGAGGTTTGGCCCTTACTCAGCACCGCGTCTGCCTCTCTTCGTGTCGGAGGGACGCCATGTGCGCTCAAACGGGCATGCGTGAAAGCAACGCAGTGCGGCGCGTGCCTGCGAGTATATCACATGCAGATCCACAAGGAAGGTCAGTGGGCAGCTTCACTGATCTCTACTTAGGTGATATCGGCGCCTGGTGTCGCATTGCCGGCGTGAGGCGATAAAACGAACGCAGGTGCGCACGCACGCCGGCTCACGTTGAAGGGTATTGGCGGCTTGAGTGTGGCGTGTATTATTAGAGAGTTTTAATACTGCGGAATGGTGCTACGTACGCATCACGCAAGCGCCTTGCGTTACGTGGCGTCCTTTGCCACTAATCGGCTTTTAGTACGCTGCAGAACCCGCGTACGTAACGAGCGTGAAGCGTGTTGCGTCATGTGGTAGGTCAAAATAGAAGTACGTGTTGTTGACAGCCAATGTGAGCCAATCCGAGTGTTATAGCCAGATTATGGCCATATTTTAAGCCACAGAGCCAGTCGGTGCTTGCCTTCGATGCCACCATTTTGCAAAACGAAGTTTCGCGCTGTCGTGAACTTGTTCGAGAGTGGCACGATCACCTCATACGTACGCACGCACGCATCTCATGTGTGTGTGCGTAGCGGCTGCGTACGTAACGCGGTACGTGCGCGTTGCGGTTTGCGCATGCACACTACGCAGAACGTGGCGTCCTTACGTACGCAACGCCGCCACGTACGCAGCGTACGCAATACTAAAACTCTCTATTGTTCTTACGTGACACGCATCTCACGAATATTATGTTTGCACCAGTCACATACCTTCTTCCTCCATTCACGTGACGTAATACCAAATTTTGGCACATGTGAAGGCAGCGAAATGGCCGCGAGCGCATCATGAGTGAGAACGTAGTCATGTTGTTACATGACACGCATGTCATGATCATCATCTGGATGTGTCATTGACCTATGTCGCCCATTCGCGTCACGTAATACCGAATTCGGTACATGTGAAGCTATCGAAACGGCCGCGAGCGCATCATGAGCGTAGCATGTAGCCGTGTTTTCACTTGACGCGCATCTCATGATTATCATGTTTGCACCAGTCACATACTTCCGTAATCCATTCACGTCCCGTAATACTGCATTTGGTTCTCGAGATGCTAGAGAAACGGCCACGAGTGCATCATCAGGATGGCATATAGTCATGTTGTTAATTGACACTCATTTCATGATTATCATGTTTGCATCAGTAACATACCTTCGTCATCCATTCACGTCCCGTAATACTAAATTCGGTATATGCAAAGCTAGCGAAACGGCCACGAGCACATTTTCAGCGTGACATGTAGTCATGTTGTTACATAACACACATGTCATGATTTTGATGTAAGGGTCTGTCGATTTTGTTCGCTACGCAATTATGTCATACCATACCAGTTTTGCATCATATCATGTGAATGAAACTACCGCAAGAGCAGCAAATCCGTGACATGTAAATCGTGACATTTATGACATACATACCATGATTTTCATCTTATGACTAGTCAGTTATGTTCGTCTGACAGGCATGTTGAATCATACCAAGTTTGATATGAATACCATTATCCCAACGGCCAGGAAAGCTAAAAGTCGTAGGTGGCTAGCTAGCTAGCTAGCTAGCTAGCTAGCTAGCTAGCTAGATAGATAGATAGATAGATAGATAGATAGATAGATAGATAGATAGATAGATAGATAGATAGATAGATAGATAGATAGATAGATAGATAGATAGATAGATAGATAGATAGATAGATAGATAGATAGATAGACTCAATGTCGCCGAAGTTCGCCTAGAAATTCTTCGCCTTCAAAAAAAAAAAGATGCATTTCGAAATGTCTAGTGCTTCTTTTGTTAGGCACAGCACAGCAATATGAGGAACATCCGAAGCTGTAGCCAAAGAAAAGAATGGGATGTAGCTACAGCGGAACAAGAGCTACAGAGCTAAAGTGGGTGAAAAGATAACTTGCCGTGGGCGGGAACCAAACCTGCGACCTTGGAATAACGGCAAGTTATCTTTTCACCCACTTGTCTTTATTCACATTTACAATACAATGCAGTCTGAAAGCTTTCCCTATGCTTTCTTTGGCATTATTGTCTGTTGGATCTTATTAATAATGTGTCAAAACACGAAAAAACGAGCCCTTAAGTATACGCATGATTTGTGTTACTTAAGTATGATTTGTGTTATGAACATCATGATATGGAGCATCATGATATGTTGCAAACTGCTTCTCACACGTATTATATTGAAGCTGCTAACAGACGACAACAACGCATGAGCCCGATTTGAACATATCAGCACGTGGCGCAACCTTTCGTCGACCAAAGTGGCAGTCAGCCATAAGTGAATGAAAATTAATCGAAAATGATATATCACAAAAAAAGCCAGTTATCAAAAACAACTCCTGGTTCTATAGAGCAGAAGCTTGTGCGAACATTCGTAGAAAGGTACAGTGTCACTTTCAATCCGGGTGTCTTCCCAGAGTGCTCATGGAATTCTATTTACCAATGGAATCCTATGTATTCTTACGTGCGGTGTTCAATCGTCCAGAGAAGCCACACGCTTTGTAGTGTGATACGACAGTTTTACCCAAATGTTTTAGTAGGTTTGCTTTACAGATCCGGGAGTCTTTTTTGATAACTGGCTTATGTCAAAAGATTTAAATTTACTCTCTTATTTTCTATTCATTTATGGCAGGCTGGTGTTCCGGTCACCGAGAGATGGCGGCACGTTCAGATGTCCCCATCTCCTGGGAATCGTCGCATGCAGCGTGGTAGTTTTTTGCTGCCACTGGTGTCCATAGCCACTATCGCGTAAAATAAAAACAACCAATCAAATGAAAACAGCAGGAACAGGATAGTGTTCAAACCCAGGTTTCGTTTTGCCAGCCCAATGTTCTATCACTGAACTACGCCGGCGCTTGTAACTCTGGTGAGAACTGGCCTCAGAGGTGCTTGCTGTAAGGCAAGTAATCGCGCTAATACGGGTAATAAAATAAAGCGTTTTAAAACAAAGAAGGAATAACTAGGCGTCACACAATTCAAATTGCGTAAAAAAGAGGTCATCAAATGCTTCAACCTTATACTAAGCTCCCGGGATAAATCTTTTTCGTCGCCAGCCACAGTATCGAAAATTTGCACAAAATTCTTTGCAAGGATGTTGCGAATAACACGCTTCTGCGAAGAATGATGAAGGATGGCATAGTGAATGCCTGCCTACTACGTAGTGATTGATGGCGTAGGATGCAGCCGGCGCAGTTGTTCTTGTAGCACTTATCTAAAGGAGGCTCAAAAAAGTCTTTGAAAGGCCGCTCTTCTAGATTTCGCTAAGACTGTACTTAAGGGCTGGTGATTTTTTTATGCGAGCTTGTCGTGTGATGCGTATCCGGGTATTTACGCGTACTGAAACCTCTACCCATGTAATCACGGTGTATGTATATTTGAGGTAGGCTATGTATGCCAGATACTAGTATGTATATCGTGTGCGTGGGTATTAGTATGCGCGTGACTTAACCATTGTGCCGTTGAAGAAGTATGACATTGGATACCGGTGGCGCTGTAGTATTTAAACATGCAGTTCTTATTTATGCCAAAACATGTAGCCGCTGCAGTTTATTACCGAACCACAGTGCAAGTTATCGTGTTATTTTGTTTGTAATATAAAGAAGACGTCTGTTTAGTGACATCTTCATTCAATTCCTATTGAATCAAGCGAAAGAGGATTATTGAAATGCTAAGGAACTGACATTGAGAAAACTAAGTAATCTATGGTCACAATTTCTGGTCTAACGAATAATGTATGACACTTGAAGGAATGTTTTACTTGGCTCTTACAAACTGCATGACTGCCCACCCGAAACCACGGATGCTGGCAAAAAAAAAAAGGGTTAGGTCTCTTCACAAGTGCAATCTTCAATCCTCATATTGCAAATTTACGTAAACGCATGTCGCCCTCACGGATGTGCTAATTATGGCACGAGATTTTACGCTGTTGAATAGCTTATTTTAGGACAAAATTGAAGTTTTAGGATGAAATTGATATTCAATTAATCAGTGGAGCCTGATCTAGAGAAATCCCAACCAGCAACTTTCGAACGTTCTTAACTTGAGTTTTGAGCCTCTGTCTATACCACGCAGAAAGCGTCCCACTCTGTAACTTGCAGCCATGGGGACCATAGTTCCTCTCATAGTCAGTTTTCGCCCAATACTTTACGTACTCCGAATCAGAGGGGTGAATATCCTCTTTGCTGGTGTTTAATTTGGGTCGCGAGGTTTACACAACCAACTGCCGAATAGAAGTGAATTTTATTATACTGGTACAGCTCGTGGACAAGCACCGCCTGCCGGGATATTGCGCCGAATAACTTGCAATCTCCCGGGTAACAGGTTTCTCCCAATAAAGAACCCGCAGCCACGGCAGGTTCCCTTTGTGGGTTCTTTCCACAAGAGCTCACAGCTGGGCAAGCTTGGATGCAGCGAGACGAGGCGACGGTATACAAGAGAGCGCAATGGGCGAATGCGGGTGATTGCGGCGAAATTACGGCTGTTCTCTCCAATCCCGGGTCCCTCCTATTTCTTCATCGTGAAGCAGCATTTAGACTTGGTTTGTTAGTTCCTTGTCGAGGCATAAATATGGGCGTCTAACTTTATTATTTTTGAGTTCAGTACTGGGAGCTCACAAAATTGATCTTCATAGTTGTGTTCGATGCCTACAAATGCATTGTTGAATGCTCGATACGCAAAGCAACGGTCACCATTATATACTTGGTTATATCTACAAGTTCACCTAATCACTTGGTATTTATACTCATTCTTATTTGAAACTTGAAATATTTGTTTTGGGAATTAGGTGGCACTTGACAAGTTGCGTGACAAGCTCAGAAACACTCAATCAAGCTATTTTCGCGTTTCTCTTTGTTCTTATATCTGCGTTTACGACTGATGTTTAATTGTAGAGGACAAATTTTAAAGACCACTTTTTGCTGATGACATAACAGCAGTCGTTAGCGCGGCTATGGAGGCGGCCGCAGTTACAAGTTTGAGAAATGTCGCTACATGTACTACGAATTTCGAAGTATGAATAATGAATTTAAACAATTTATTACATGCCATAGAATGCAGTAAAGCCTTATGCGAAAATATTGTTTATGTTTTACCCACATACCTTGCTGCCGTTATACAAAACCACTCAGATTGCATTTCGAGAGATACTGAAGGTGTTGCAGTGAATGATCTATGTTTGTCTTTTTTAGTCCTTTTACGTCGTTGCTGAGAACGTTGCTTCGAATCTGAATAAGGAAAAACAAAAGAGCTTGTCAGCACTGCTTCGCATCAGTGCTGCTTATAGAATGATCTGATGTGCGTAAATTCTACGCAGAAAAAACATTACTTCCCAACAACCACGAGACGACGGCTCCGAAGACATAAATGACAAGCGGACAGACAGCGGCACCCTGCGGCACCAGCTGAACACATAGTATTGATCGCCCCAATTCATGCCGTAAGTCTCGGTTTCCATGTGTCGGGCGCGTATTTTTCAAACGTCCAAATGTAGATGGCACCACAAGTCCCAAATGAAAGACGATGAATTTTGGTTATTCACCTACTATTGAAACACAACATTTTTAAAGAGCAACAATGCCTACAAAATATGCCAAATAAGAAAAATAAAAGCATATTTGAGAACAGGATCAAAGACTTATTTTAAAACCGGTTCGTAGCTTCCTTCATGCGAAATGTGTGAATGGTATCAAAGCTTTCATAGGCCATGCGTTCGGAAAACAACGGTTCCTGAGCAGTTTAAGGCTCAGGGCCAGCAGGGAGCGGATGAGAGATTTGTGGTGGTAGTGGCGAATATAAAGCCAATGTCATAAAATACGCGAGAAAAGCGCTCGTTACGTTGGCTTCGTCGTCAAGCTGAAGAAATTACATATTTCTTTTTTTTTTCGACGCGAAGCATCTTATGGTCGATTCGATCCCAAGCGCGGTGGTGGAATTTTGATGCAGGCGAATCGGCAGTGTTTTGTGGTAGTGTCCTTTAACCTGCAATGTCAGTGCACTTTAAAGAAAACCAGGTGGTCGCGATTCCCTGAGCTCTCCCTTACAGCAGCTCGCATAATCATATTGTGGTCTTGGGGCATTTAACACGACATATTATAATAAACATTAGGTATCATGAGCCTATACAACAATATGATGGTGAGGCACGCCTTGGTAAAAACGCCGGCTTAAGTTAGATCTACAGTTCCTTTGGAGTGACAGGTCCTGGAGGTCATTTTTACTTAGTGCCAAATTTTTTTATGTGGATGCTCCTGAATTTCACCTCGATCGCGATGCAACCATCGCGGCCAGGAACTGAGCCCAAGACTTTCATCTCTCGACGGCATTTGCAGTGAAATAAGCAGATACGGGGTCAATTTTTATTTTGAAGTTTTTAATGCTTGCAATAAGTCTGTTTTAGAATAATCACCACGGTGGTCTCTGAGATGAGCCCCATCCGATCTTCTTACAACATCGTGACCGAAGCTAAACCCGAAGAAAGTGTTAATCATCATGGTCTGCTAGTACATTTTAGCGCGCTTCTCGACCGGTGCGCGTCGTGTTTGTCGTCATTGCCCGCAAGCCCCTGAGCACGTGCGTCCGGCTATGTAGCCTCCTAGCTCGTGGTACGTGACCGCCTAGTTCGATGACTGACTCGGCATGTGTGGATGGATGGATGGATGGATGGATGGATGGATGGATGGATGAATGGATGGATGGATGAATGGATGAATGGATGGATGGATGGATGGATGGATGGATGGATGGATGGATGGATGGATGGATGGATGGATGGATGGATGGATGGATGGATGGATGGAAGGACGGACGGTCGGACGGACGGACGAACGGAGAGACAGACAGACAGACAGACAGGTAGATAGACAGGTAGAAAGACGGACGGACGGACAGATGAACGGACAAACGATTCAATGTTTACCAATAAAACCCTCTCAAGCCTCGCCCCACTCATCATCATTCATTCAATGGTTATGCCGTGTTTTTTTGCTGGACGATATCCTTCGCAAGTTAGGACAGGGCATGCTATGACCAAGCTAACTACTCCAAGTCATGGTAAGGCCGAGGTAATTAAGTCACCTCTAAAGAAGAAAGTTTTAATGAAGCTATGTAAACTAGAACCAGGCCAACTGAAGCATTTTAATGTATGAGCTAACTAAACTGACGTTAGTACGCTAAGTAAAATAATGCTAATTATCCTTCACTAATATGACGACGATTGGTATCCTGCTATTCATACTTATGTGTATTAGCCACATACTGGTCATAGCCTTGCTAATTGTGCTGGAGTCAATCACTTTTTATATAAAGCCTCATCAATTAAGACAAGACACCTTAATGTAATGGTCGTTAGGCCTCAGTGAATTAGTACAATGAAAATGAGGACAGAAATGATGCTGTCTTCACTTCGAAGCAGACCACGCACATAAGTGAAAACCAACCTAAAAAACCTAGGATAAGCTAGGTTATCACAAACTACTCTATGAGTTCAACCTTGCACAGTAGTGTAAGATCACTGAATTATATTATATGCAAAGAAGCTACCGCTTAGCGTTCACCGCAATAAACGCTTGACAGTCACACCGACACCATCACAATCCCGAGTTGAACTTGGGCCTTCTCAGAACCAACGAGTTTGTATCCGAGTTCACGTGTCAATCAGTTTGATTTACAGACGCCCGCGGTGAATATCGGCTAAGCCCACCACGTTTGATCTTGCCGAGGAGCAGCGCTCACGTCAAATGGCACAATTAATCATACAGCTTTATCGCGAAGACTATGCACACACGCACGGAGAAGTAGAAGTGACATCATCACGCAGCCGCGGTGTCTCGCATGCAATTTCACTGCGCTCACGACACATGTAATCACAGTCGCGTTGCCGCCTTGATGCGAGTGCCCCTGGTGAACATCTGTCCTTATATTTATCTGGAGTATGCCATAGAAGCGAAACGAGCAGCACGAGGGTGCTGAATAAGCACCCTTGCTGCCTTTGAGAGTGGAAACTTTCTATGCTGCAGGGGGAAGCAAAGGAACTTCCGAAAGAGGACAAATGCCCACGAACAAGCCTGTGGGAGGTGCTTGTTGAGTTGGCAAAAAGATGGCGCGAGAATCACGTTGACGTCGCTGCAGTGTTAAAATGTTGACTGAGTGGCGGCGCTGACGCGATAGCACGCGGTGTTTCTTTGATAACTGGCGCAGATGTCCCATACGCGTTTCCAAAGTCACGCGCGTTCCTGTAGCCATTTTATCAACGGTGCTATCCCGCGCTCCGCACTGTTTTCATGCCATGGCCACTGCGAGCGAGCTCGGAGCGAACTCGTCTGCCCCAGAAGCTCTGGCCATTATGCATAGCACCCCTATTCTGTGGGGTTACGCACATACACCGTGTTTTCAGTATGCTTTAGGCCACCACATAGTTGTAATGCCACATTTCTACGTTTTTATGATCACTTCGTAGATTATATACCACACATTAAGCACATACTTATTGCAGGAGGAGAGTTAAATATTGACGTTTGATATACCAGCTCTCTTTCCTGTGATTTCAATTCTGTCATTACATCCAATTGTTTCATGAACACAATCACGGTACCCTCGAGAGTGACGTTTGAGTGTTAGTCAGTTCTTGATCTTTTCATTAAAAATTTGCTCGAAATATATATTCCGTCAGGTGTTCTATCTTATTGCATTAGTGACCATCTTCTAATATTTTTATGTGTAGAGTAAATGACACAATGTACCAGAAAACCCTGGAAGATCATGTTTCAATCAATAACGGAAAAGCACTAGGTGTATTTTGTGAAAATCTGTTACAGATAGACTGCATCAATATAACAAAATATGTAGATGCAAACTACGCTTCCAATAAATTCCTTGCAATTTTCAAACGAACATATCATGTGCGTTTCCCACTAGAAAGAACGTAAACTAAGTCGTAAAATGCGAAAATCCTGGATAACTTTCGAGTTGCGTGATAAAATTGAAAAAACAATAAACTTTACCAAATTTTGATGCGAACACGTTCACTGGAGGACCTAGCGGTCTCCAAGAGTGATCGCAACAGACTTACAAGATATTTACGGTTCGCGAGAACAAGCTACAGCGCTACATATATTGACGTTCCTGACACTCGCTTCGACGTTTTATGGGCTAGATTTAACACGCTCTTTTATCGTGGTCGCACTTCTGCCCCTATTTCCGAGTTCAAAATCAACGCCAAATATGTAGATGGCTTAGAATTAGCTGACGCATTCCCTATTTTTTGTTTCACTCACAAGGCTGCAACCGAAACTAGGGATGATGCTTGCAAATACGTTACAGACCGAAATGTTCAGTTATTGTTCTTATCTCCTATCACCGCCCACGAAGTCTCATCAACAATGAGAGGTATAAAAAGTAGTACCAGTTGTGATATTAACAGAATTCAAATACGCCATATTAAGAAAATTTGTGATATTTTCGCTCCTATTTTGGCATATAATTTTGAATATCTTTTGGCATATAATTTTCACCTGTCAACATGTAACTAACAAAGGTTGCTGTACTTTATAATAAAGGTCATCGAAATGATTTAGGCAATTATAGACCTGTTTCAACTTTGCGTGTGTTCTGCTAGGCTTTTGAAAAAACTTATTTAGACTCGAATTAGAACTTTTATTGAAAAGTACAATTTACTTACGCCTGCTTAGTATGGACGTCTGCTTAGTATGGACGTAGAAAAATAAACCTGCTGAGCTGGCACTTCTGGAGCGAAAAGAGTGCCAACTTACTGAATTCGAAGAAAACGCACTCGTTCTTGGCATTTTGGTTAATTTTCCCATGACTTTTGATCTAGTTAACTATGAAATATAGCTAAATAAATTATAGTGCAATGGTAATCGAGGCCAGCATATATCGCTCATGAACTCCTACCTATCCACAGACGACAAGTTGTATCCATAAACAGCTCTTTCTTCAGTAGGCAGCTGCCTTGCGGCACTCCAGTATGTAGAGTGCCGCAAGGCAGCATTGGGACCACTACTATTTAACATAGATCTCAACAATACCATATATATATATATATATATATATATATATAACGAGGCCAAATATATCATATATGCCGATGATACTAGTATATTCGTTTCACGTCATGACATTAACGAGCTTATAAAAACTTGTAACAAAACAGATATAACGTAAAAAGATGGTCAGAAGCGAATGGTATGCGTATCAATGAAAACAAAACAAAAGTTGGTATTTTTCAAGCAAAGAACAAAATCATCTCATCTCCACTTGATAAAACAGTGACTACTCGTAAAATTGAGATAATAATTTCAAATGTATTGGCATAACTTTTTTCCAGAAAACATGACCTGAGATTATCATGTGAATATTGCCACATTATATGCTTGGGTGAGATCCAGCAGGGTGATGATGTTCTGACATCTTGGCGCGAGTTCCAGCGTCACCTCCTGGAGACCTACAGGAGTCCCGACCGCTGCGAACGGGCGGAGCGTGAACTACAATTTTGTATCCAGATGCCCAACCAGACCGTCTCGATGTACGTCGAGGACATGACACGGCTTTTCCAGCGAGCGGATCCTGCTATGGCAGAAAAAAAAAGTTGCGCACCCAATGCGTGGTGTGAAGGAACAGCTTTTTGCTGGTTTCGTGCGTAGTCCCCCCAAGAGTGTTGCTGAGTTCCTTACTGAAGCGGCAACAATGGAGCGAGTACTGCACCAACGGTCTGCCCTGTTTGACCGTCAAGTGAATGCTGCCTCAACTCCCGAAATTTTCGCCAACCTTGGGAGCAAGAGCCCCGAGTGGATTCGCGAGATCATCCGATCTGTCGTTCGGGAAGAAATGAAAAAGATGTACGGGACAAGGCAAATTGATGTTGGTTCTATCACCAGTGTCATCCGTGACGAGGTCCAGCAGGTGCTGCACGCCCATCATTTTCCGCCGATGTCGGTTGATCCGGAAACGGCTCCTGTGTCTACTGACAGTCGCCGTCGTACGTACGTTGAAGCCTTGCCATCTGCCACGCCTCTTTCTGGTCAAGGAGTCCCGACCCAGACAGTGCCGCACGTCCCGATCCAGACAGTGTCGCACGTCCCGATCCAGACAATGCCATACGTCCCGATCCAGACAATTATGGCGTCAGTCGCAATTCAGTCAGCCCATGCTGGTTTGGACATCGATGGTCGCCGTGCACCGACGCAAAAGTCTGATCTCTGGCGTACGCCGGACAGACTACCCCTCTGCTATCATTGCGGTGAGGCTGGTCACATTTACCGCGAATGCCCATACCGGCAACTTGGCCTGCATGGATTTTCCGTCAATTCACCTCGTCCCCAAATTGGTCCAAGGCCGAGGGATATAGAAGAGTATCTCGCGCAACAGCGTGCACCCTTTACACGACGGCAATCGCGTTCACCATCTCCGAGGAGATCCACAGCCACTGGGTCACGTTTCGAGGTGACGGCGAGGGAACGCTCGCCGAGCCCTCATCGGGAAAACTGAAGGCAGCGGCCTTCGGGGGCAAGGTCGCTGGGACTCAAAGTGCGGAAGACCTCCCATCGACGCTTGCACGCAACGCGGAAGACATTTCATCAGATAATAATCGCAGTACCGAAGAAACGCCGAAATCCACATCTGAACCCAGTGACCGCGTGTCATTTGACATGCCTGTGCTGATTGACGGTTTTCAGGTCAATGCATTCGTAGACACTGGTGCAGACTATTCGATTATCAGCGGGAGGCTAGCAAAAGATCTCAGGAAAGTGACTACGTCGTGGAATAGAACACGACTTCGAACTGCTGGATTGGATTAGATAAACTTTTATTTGTTCCTCCAAGACACAGATCACTGTGTTGTGGGTAGCTCCCACGTGGGGACTGAGCTGCCAATCTCCTCAGCCGCCTCGCTGGCTTGGTGGACAGCCCAGAGCTGATCTGCCAAGGATGAGCTGCGGATTGCCGCCTCCCATCTGGCAGAGGTGATGTTCGATATATGAGCGAATTCGGTGCACTGCCAGAGCATGTGTTCTAATGAAGCTATTTCCCCACAATGTGGACAAAGATTACTTGGGTATAGGTCAGGGTACATGATGTGTAACATTTTCAAAGTAGGTTACATCCGCGTTTGCAAAAGCCCTAATGTAAGCGCTTTTGTGCTGGGTTAGATTTTTGTGAGGTGGAGGGAAAATTCTTCTAGACAGGTAGAAATGTTCAGTGAGCTCGTTATATGTTGTAAGAATTTCCCGGTTATCCCTTTCACCGGTAGAACGCATCCCCGGGGAGGCGCGGTTGGAGAGTTCTCGCGCCGCCTCATGTACTGCTTCATTGAGATTGGGAGGGGAATCGTTGATTTGCCCAAGGTGAGCTGGGAACCAACTCAGAAGATGATGCGTTATAGTCTTGCCTTGCGGTATTCTCAGCGTTTGTTCAGAGACCGTCCCCTTGGCGAACGGCCGTAGTGCTGCCATGGAATCACTGTAGACGACTTCAATGTTATCCATCTTGAGTGCTAAGGCGACGGCCACCTGTCGCGGAATGATTGGGTCTTTCGTCCTGACCGTCGCTGAGTTGACGACATGGCCAGCCCCATCGACCACCACTGCCACAAACGCTTTCCCATTGGCGTAAGAAGCCGCGTCAACAAATACGACCCCTCGTTCCGCGCTTGAGACTTGACGAAGTGTAGTCCTGGCCCTCGCTACTGTTCTTCCGACGTTGTGTTCTAGACGCATGTTTCTTGGTATAGGAGAAACTGTGATATTCTCCCTGATGTTGTCGGGGATATCATTGTAATTGTGCCTGATTGCCATTCGGTGTTGACCCAGCTCCTGCAGGATCATTCTCCCCGACCTTGTTGTAGATAACCTTGCAAACTGTGCTCTCTCTTGGGCTTCTGCTATTTCTTCGAGCGTGTTGTGAATGCCAAGCTCAAGCAGACGCTCGGTGCTGGTATGTATGGGTAGGCCCAGGACCTTCTTGATAACTTTCCTGAGGAGCACATTCAGTGTCTCCGACTCCGCTCTTGACCAGTTGTGCATTGCTGCCTCGTACGTGAAGTGGCTTAGAACAAACGCATGCATCAACCTGATGAGGTTGTCTTCCTTGATCCCATTTTTTTGTTGGCCACTCTGCGTATGAGGTGCACCGCACTGTCTGTTTTCCAACTTAACTTCGCTATAGATTTGCTGTTGGCGCCGGTAGACTCTATCAGCATGCCCAGGACTTTGATGGAGTCGACCCTCTGGATGGAATCTCCTTGATTTGTACGGAGGTGGCTGTCTATCTGGTTTAACAGCTTCCATCCCGTGGGCTTCAGTCCCCGGCGTGCAGTCTGATACAG
Organism: Rhipicephalus microplus; assembly: GCF_013339725.1. NCBI lineage: Eukaryota > Metazoa > Arthropoda > Arachnida > Ixodida > Ixodidae > Rhipicephalus > Rhipicephalus microplus. The sequence goes on from NC_051173.1 coordinate 42,590,684, forward strand.
TAAAAGTTCTGACTTACTCGAGGAGCACTTGAGCCCAGAAGGACGAAGGTACTCTTCTACGGTGTCAATCGCCTCTTGCAGGGCGCTCTCAATCTGCCCCTCGCTTCCACCTGTGCACCAGATGGTAATGCCATCTGCGTAGATGCTGTGCTTCAATCCTTCAATGCTCGATAATTTCTTTGACAGACCAATCATGGCAATGTTGAACAGCATTGGTGAAATCACTGCCCCTTGCGGCGTGCCCCTTGCTTCTAGTTCGATTGCTGCGGTCTCGATATCTGCAATCTTCATCACGGCTTTCTGATCTGTAAGAAAGGACCGTACGTAGTCATAAAAGGCTTTCCTCAGACCAAGCTTGTAAATTGCTTCGAGTATGAATGAGTGGTGGAATGTTGTGCAAACGCTTTTTCTAGATCTAGGCACAGAATTGCTCTCACGTCTCTCGTTTTGTTGTCGATGACCTGGTGTTTGATAAGCTTCAATGCATCTTGTGTGGATAGCCCTGCCCTGAATCCAACCATATTGTGTGCATATGTGTCGTTATCGTCCAAGTACTTGTTTATCCTGTGCAGTATGGCATGTTCTGCAACCTTGCCGATACATGATGTCATAAATATTGGCCTCATGTTGTCCAAGTTAGGGGGCTTTCCTGGCTTAGGAATAAGGATCGTCCTGGCTAGCTTCCACTGCTCTGGCACCCTGCCTTTTTTCCATGCTGCATTGATCATATCCTTCAGGGTTTCAATTGAATCATCATCAAGGTTACGAAGGGCCTTGTTTGATATACTGTCCGGGCCAAGGGCCGACCTGCCGTTCACATCATGCAAGGCTCTTCTGATCTCCTCGATATTAAAGTCGCCCTCAAGACCTGGATTGGGCCTGTCCTGGTAATGTCTACTTGGTGGTGCCAATCCTCTTTTGATTGGGCGGTACTTATGCACGAGCCGCTGCACAACTTGCTGTTCTGTAGTGCGCCCTATCTCTTTATGCAAAATTCGTGCGATAACATGCTTTTGATTTGTTTTGGTGGTGTTTTCATTGAGGAGATGCTTTAACATATTCCATGTCTTGCCATTGCGCATATGACCGTCGACGGAGTTGCAGATTTCGTCCCATTGCTCCCTGGATAGTGCGCGACAATGTTTCTCGACTGATCTGCTTACCTGCTGGAGGACACGTTGTAATACCGCTGGGTTGCTGTACGGCAAGAGTGAAAATTCATGCGTCAACGTTTGCGCTCAGCTGCCTCGTTCTTCGCGACTGTTCACGTCAGCTCAATATCGGCACAGACTTCTTTCGGAAATACGGTGCCATCATAAACCTCCATGAGCGCATCGTGGCCTTCTCAACTCAAGGCGCAACAGATCAAGACGCTGATAACTGCTGTAGACCTGCGCGGCGTGTTGCTGACGACAGTGTGACGCTGCCGCCTCGAGTGACTGTTCCCATCGAAGTCACTTGTGAAGACCTCCGGGACGGTGACGTGGTGGCTGAAAGCAATCTATCACTTCTGGTGCTCCAAGGTGTATGCGCCGCCCGAAGTGTTGTGCGTGTCCGCAACGGGCAGTCACAAATACTAGTTACGAACTTCAACCACGAGCACCGGCATCTTTTCCGCGGACCCACCGTAGCCTATGGAGACCCTGTTGCCGACGTCACGGAGTGCTTCGCGTCCAAGGAAACGCATGAGGATGAGGAATTATTAGAACACATCGACATTAATTCGACGCTGTCAGGCGAGAGAAAGGCTGCACTTCATGACCTTTTAAGGGAGTTTCAGTCTTGCTTCGCCTCTTCTTCTAAAGTCCGTCAAACATACCTCGCGAAGTATCGAATTATTACCGTCGATGACGTCCGCCCCATCCGGCAGCAGCCTTATCGCGCTTTTCCAAAGATCGTGCTGCTATTCAGACACAAGTAAAAGATATGCTCGATGACGGGATTATTCAACCATCCAGCAGCGCTTGGTCCTCGCCAGTCGTTCTAGTGAAGAAAAAAGACGGAACGCTGCCATTCTGTATTGACTACAGGAAGCTTAATAGCGTCACAAAAAAAGACGTCTACCCGCTTCCACGGGTCGACGACTCCCTCGACAGGTTACGACGCGCGAAGTATTTCTGTCCATCGATCTAAAGAGTGGCTATTGGCGAATAGAAGTGGATGAACGAGACCGAGAAAAACCGCAGTTTGTGACTCCAAACAGACTTTACGAATTCCGAGTTCCTCCCTTCGGCCTTTGTTCTGCCCCAGCCACTTTTCAGAGGATGATGGACACAGTTCTCGCTGGCTTTAAGTGGCAAAGCTGTCTTGTCTACCTCGATGATGCGGTCATCTTTTCTGAGAGCTTCGAGGATCATCTGAAGCGTCTGAGAAAGGTTCTGGAAGCCATTCGCACAGCCTAAACTCACGCTGAAACCCCGAAAATGCCATATCGGCTATGAAGAGCTGAAATTTCTGGGACATATCATTAGTTCAGATGGAGTGCGACCTGATCCAGACAAAACTGCTGCTGTCGCCGCCTTCCCTGTCCCATCAGATAAAAGAGCAGTACGCCATTTCCTCGGCTTGTGCGCGTATTATCGCCGATTTATCGCCAACTTCTCGAAGATAGCTGAACCTCTTACGCGACACACCCTGTGATGACGTGCCTTTTACTGGGAGCGCAGAACAAGATGCAGCGTTCACAGAGCTACGACAGAGAATGCAAACAGCCGCTTTTCTTGCCCATTTTGATGAGGATGCTGCTACAAAAATTCATACAGATGCCAGCAACGTCGCACTTGGCGCTGACCTTGTACAACGACACGGTGGCGTTGAACATGTGTTAGCTTAGGCCAGTCGTACTCTTTCTCGAGCCAAGACTAACTATATTCTACATCGGAAAAAGAATGCCTCGCAGTTATGTGGGTGACGACCACATTTAAGCCTTACCTCTACGGTCGTCCCTTCAAAGTGGTGAATGACCACCACTCGCTCTGCTGGCTAACAAATCTCAGAGATCCATCCAGCCGTCTCGCTCGGTGGAGTTTGCGTTTGCAGGAGTTCGAAATTACGATTGTGTACAGGTAAGGGCGCAAACACGAAGATGCCGACGCGCTTTCTCGAGCGCCTGTGGGGCAAGCTGTCAGGGGCTCTGAGGATGAAGATGCCTTTTTTGGGGCACTCAGCGATTCCGAATTTATGTCAAAACAGCGGGAAGACGACGAATTACGCCAAGCTATTGAGTGCCTGGAAGGCTCGAACTCTCAGGTCCCTCAACCAATTACTCGCGAACTGTCCACTTTTTGTCTAAGAAGAGGCATTCTTTAGGAGAAAAACGCCCGTGCATACAATATGGCAACGCAAGAAACAACGCGATTTCCACCTGTCCGACTTGTTTACGGACGCAACGAGCGAACCATGCTCGATGCTATGATTCCGTGCAACCAAAGCAATGAACTCGCTCCAGACGCTGAGCAATACACTAAATACGCCGAACAAGCTCGTCACCTAGCTCACATAAACACCAGTCACCAACAAGATTCAGACGCACGACGTTACAACCTCCGCCTTCGAAATGTCACCTACCATCCTTGGGAACGAGTGTGGGTGTGGATCCCTCTCTGGTGACCAGGCTTATCCGAAAAACTCCTCAGCCGTTATTTTGGACCGTACAAGGTTCTTAGACGTGTCACAGATCTCACCCAGGAGGTATTTCCGGACGGCGCAGCGTCTTCTCCTCGACAGCTTCGGCCCGAAACCGTGCATGTTGTTAGGCTGAAGCCCCTACTTCACACAGTAGCCCTTGTGGTTTCACGTGCTACGACATGCCGTGACATTGCGCGGCTGCTGCTGTTTGTGTTCTCCTGTGTTTTTATGCCTTTTCTTTTTGCGCTTGGCGCAGGCGCTGGCGAAACTTCCTCATTTGCGCTGCGAGTACTGGCTCTCTCTCTCTCTTTTGGTTCTCTATATCTGCGTGTGTATGCCTTCATTTTTTTTTCTTTACGACCATTGATTCGATGCTTTCAAAGGGGGGACCGTTGCCACATGATATGCTTGGGTGAGATCCAGGAGTGAAAGAAGACAAAGACGATCTATCTGAGCTGCTGCTTGGCTAGTCGACTCAATGAACCCATTATACCAAGTTTGTCTTAAGAAACGTGACAATATGTCTTGAAAAAATACCTCAGGGAGCAGGTGCAATTGGTCGACTTCTGAATTTGCCTCCAAAAAATAATTAAGCTTTTGCCGAATCATTCACTTTTTCCCTCTCATTTAAATGATAGGTAATTGATGTGAACTACTCCTACGCCTACTAATGTTGTTAATATATAGGTGCAACAGAAAAATTTTATTAGGCATATATTTATTGCTCATTTTGTGGCATTCCCCAGATGCCTATTTTGCAGCTCAGAAATATTAAGGTGTACCAGCTATATAGGTATGCATGAAGTCTAAAATTCAAATAAGAAACTCTCAGCCATATAAAAATCTTGTCATTCTAGCCAACGTGTGTGCAAGGAATCAAAAGTACCCCATTCGTCATGGAGAGAAATGAGAGGGTGACATAAGACGGTTGAACTCAGGCAAACAGCGTTTACACTCTTCCAGCTCTTTTAGATCACTCTGACCTGAAAGACTTTGATTTATTGAACTGTTTCTAACACAATATCCATCAAGTATTTGCAAATGTGTCACACTTGATCTTTAAAAATAGCATGTAGGTACTACTGGGATTTTGATCTATAAGAGTGTAAAATGTTGCTATGCAAGCCTTTTTTATGTGTATTATGTGTTCAATATTTTGTTTCTGAATTACAACTGCGTTATCATGTTTACTTCACAGTGTAATAGTATCACTTTCAATGTGCTGGTAAATCATGACTACAATAGGTGCGCCTGGTTATAGCATGATACACAAAAAGTCCTATATCTCTCTGTTTGCAGCATTGCTGCTGCCGCTCCAAGTTTTTTTGTATTTACTTTCCTTGGTACTTTTTACATGAGGCTGTGAACTACTCCAGCTGTTTTAAAACACACCTTTTTTTCGCAGTCCTTTCTTTCGGTACTACAGAATGGAAACAAGACTTTGATTTGATTTGCTCACCATGCAAGCGGGTGCACATTCTAAAATAACATTCTAGACGCCTGCGATCAATCAATCAATCAAATAATCCTTCTATCGATAAAACGCAAAATCAGTAGATTAACGAATCAGCTCATCAACACGCTAACAAATGAATATTTATTCCGTCTAGTACTAATAACTGAGTAAATCAACCATTGCTTTGCACTCTTGCTTACACTATTGTTTAATGGCCTGCAGAGTAAAGTGTACACAGTACACTATTCGAAGCTTGCATCCCTCTTTTCAGACACTTCACTCGCATTTGTCGTTTAAGACGCTTCGCTTGACAATGCATGTTTTGACTGATATAATATAGGTGATCAAAAGAAGTGTGAAATCCCGACCAATGAAGCGGAGGTTACTCACGCAGGAGCAGTACAAAAAGACATTTTTTTTTAATATTTGTGCTCTTACATCAGATATTGTGTATACCTAACCCGAAGTAGGCTGCACCTTATTTCTTGCGGCTTCACAGTAAGAAAAAGAGTCAAGGCTCAAAAAAAATTGCACCGAAATTCTAGCTAATTTTTGTCAGGATAAGGTGCGCATAGCATATACGGTTGCTCGAAAGAAGACATAAAGAACACAGGCGCTGGCTTCGATCAACTATTTATTTGAATTCGAAGGAAAGCATATATATATATATATATAATATATATATATATATATATATATATATATATATATATATATATATATATATATATATACTTAGCTTTATTTCTCTTAGATCTCATTAATATTGTGTCACGACGTGGAAAAAACACGTTTTCACTGCTCACGGAGGACCAACTATTTATTTTTAGTATTTTATAGTTTTTGTTCTTAAATTACTTTGCTTGCTTGCATTCTGTTAGCAGCCTGTTGGTTGCAAAAAGGTAGTCCACAAGGTGTACTCTCATATATATATATATATATATATATATATATATATATATATATATATATATATATAGACAGACAGACAGGTATGGTAGTTCAGTGGCCGTAGCTTTAAAAGAAGTAGAGGAGATCGTCCATGAGAGGTCACAACGTGGTTTATTTCGACGTGTCGGCCTAGAGTCTGGCCTTCATGAGGATTGAGGGTGGAGTTTGTTGGTGCTAAGGTTTATACTATCTTAAATCACGGGGGGGGGGGGGGGGGGGGGAGAAAGAGAGAAAATAATATCAAAGAAAAAAGGAAGAAAAGAACAAGAAGAAGAAGGAAAAAAGAAAAAAATGGAAATAAAGAAAAAGGAGAATATAAGGTGGACACCCCCGGGCGCCCCCTTTCACTCTTCTTTCCCCCGTCCCCTCCATCTCTCCCTTTTCTCCTTTTCACCTTTAGGATGTCTGCGGTCTGTGTATCCTTCCTTTTACTAACGCATTGTTCCCGACCAGACGGTGCCTCCTGGCTCTGGCTGTTCGCTGTGGGGGAAAAAGATCTTTTTTAAGAAGTTTAAGCCTTTAACTACTCAGCGCCTCACCAACATCTCGTCGTAGAAAGAGAGGCGCCGCGTATTGCCACAGAGGCTGGCAAGCAATTGTGCCCACTATCCAATCAACTGTGCCAAACATTACAAGCCCAACACCAACCTGTGCACAGTCGGGAGGCCCCTACTGCACGCGTAATCCAGAAGCGGGAAAGAATTGCCATTGCACCCGCTTGCCAGCCTCTGCGACAATACGCGGCGCCCCTCTTCCTCCCATTTATGTCTTGGCACGCTGATAGAAATATCGTTGGAATCAGAAGATTGTTGACACCTGCCAAAAGCATTGTATCATCTGCGTGGCACTTCTATTTTCTGTGATGCGATTATTTCATCAATTCACTCACATAAAAATACCACGCATATTATATAGGTCTTGTATATTGGCTAATGCAGGGGGGAAGAATGCATCCGCGCCACCTCCATCATATGAGGAGCAGTAGAATTTTGCCATATGAACAGCACTATGAGGATATGACCAATGAGAAGTTGTTTCCGACTCCTTGTTTGTCATTTTAAATGCTAATGCTTACCTCCTACGCGAGGGGAAAGAAGCCGGATCACGAGACGAATCCGACGCATAAATGCAAGCCTTTTTGTGAAAAAATGTAGCTGTGAGTTAGCGCCTGTGCAGATTCTGCCCCGTTTCATGTGTGCGCCTCTGCGTGTCTACGCATCATGGCAAAATGAGCAAGTACCTAAGTTAGGCCAGTTCACTGTGCTACTGAGATTTATTGTATATTACGAGCGTTTTTATTTTCAAACGCACACAAACTGCAATGTACCGAATATCATGCTCTCTTGCTTATCAGTCACTAAAGAGGAAAAAATAGAATTCTTTAGTGATATCACTCATATGTTTCACAGTCTCATTCATTTCGACAGTAAGCTGTCCTTCAAGGGGCGCAAATAACAACGTGTAAATTAATCATTGCAATGCCCTGAATACTTGTTTTTGCTATCTGCAGCGCCCTCGGTCATCTGCGCCATGTACTTCGCTAGCCGTTTTTTCAAGCACGACCTTAAGATGGCGCTGGCGTTACCTTAAATCTCGGGTTCCACGATGCGCGCGCCCCCTTGGAGGGTGGAGCCACTCTTTGAAGGGTGAGTGCCGCCTTCCTATCGGCGGCCCCTGCCTCGTCGTGGCTGGTTAAGTGAGACACATGCACGGCGTTTTTTCGGGAAAAATGCCTGGGTGCTCCATGCCACAGTGCGCAAAACACTCGCCAAATGGCTACAGGATGTTCAGATTCCCGAAAAATTCGAAAACGCGACTCTTGTGGCTTGTAAAGATCAAGCGCGAGAAGTGGCAACCCACGGACCATTCGTGTTTGTGCAGCGGAAGTTCTGCCATTTCAGCGTTTAGAGAGTTATAACTTAAAGCGCTGTCACACTGGGCACTTTCAATCACGATTAATCTTGATGGGATTGACTCTCTTACACCAGATGAAGATTGGCGCCATTCATTGTTGAGAAATTTAATTAACGATCGGGCTTAGTGCAGTGAGGTGCAATACACGTTAATTTGCATGCTGTGTACACGCGTATTTAACTCGTTCATTTGGATAGCACAAAATTCGTTGTTCTCAATCGCTTCTTGTATACAAGCTGTCATTGCGCGAAGATGTGGGCCTACGTTGTGCGCTTGTTGCTGGCGGCACCTTCAACTACTTCTTTTAGGGACAGAGCCCTTTACGCCGTGGGTCGCATGTCGCGTGTCGTCGTAGCAGTAGTAGCCAGATGCATTTCCTTTCATGTCAATTAAAACGGAGCCACAGCACATCCACGGAGTGAATGATGGTGAGTGGGGCGAAGTGTCCGTCAGTCTGTACGTGCCTCCGTCCATTCGTCTTTTCCTGCGTTCGCCCGCGCGTCGGTGCGTCCGTGCGTGCGCCTGTTCCTAACGTCTACAACATGAAGTGCGTTTTAAAGCTTGTATGCGTAAGCCGTTTTTGCACATGTCAGTTAACTCTTAGTTATGAAAATGATAACTAGGTAATTGATTTGATTAATATGTGGGGTGTAACGTCCATACACCACTGTCACAAACGACTCCAATTTTCGGAGCATCCGCGGGCCCCACCTTCAAGGAGGGGCGCTTTTGTGTTGGGGGACGACATCCGGCGACTATAACGACCCAACGTGGCGCCGGCTCGTCTTCCCTGCACCGGTACCGGAAGGGGCACCGGCGATCTAAACAAGGAATATTACTCCCAGATGAGACGGGAGCACGTGTACGCCCCTGAGGCGGTTTGAACTGCATCGGAAGAGCAGTTGACGTACAGACAGCAACAAGTGCGGTCGTCGGTGTCGCGAGTCTCGCGTAGGCGGCGAGCACGGAGTGACCCGCGCAACGTATTGAGACGGCTGCAATTCCGGGCACCCTCGTCGTCTACCAAGCCGGCGAGACCTTCAGCGGCACCCGTCAACTCCCCTACGTGCACCAAGAGCTGGCCTGGTCCGTATGGAACTTTTTACTGTGACTTTTTTTTTTAAACTGTTAAATTGTTTTAACCAGCTTTTTTTTTTAAATCTGTGTAGTTGTGTGCGCTGCGACGCGCATAGAAACTCAAAAGCGCTACCCTAATCCTTCTGTAATTATTTTCTTGTATCCCTCTCCTTTGATTTCCATCTTGTTGTTATTCTATTAATGTTCCGCATATTTGTCTTTAGCCTGTATCTTTTGTAGGGTTTTTAGCACATTTTGTTACATAGCTGTTCTTTCCATCGCGCGTATCAGTTTTCCTCATTTGTTATATTTGTAATCTCCTGCCTTTGCCCCTGTTTTAATTAAATTCTTGTTTATGTGTAATCAAACTCCGTGTCTGCTCTATGAGTGCGTCGGTCAGGCCCACACATCACCACACGTGCAACCCCGCACGGGTCGACCAACCCACAAATAAATTCGAAATGTGCCACTTCGAGGCCTTTCAGGCGTCGCAGGCCGAAGCGTAAAGTGGAAGCCTGCGAGTCTGCCGCACGTCGATGTTGGATCGGCGGGGCCTCACCCGAAGTGTGTGACATTATCTGGCGTCCGCGCGACAGGACTGGCCGACCACGTGGTGGTGTCTGGGAGACAGACGTAACTCTGAGCGTGCAGTATGTAGACGTCCTTTTATTGCTTTGTTGGTTGACAACTGTTTTTAGCAATGGACGACACGGAGTTTGAGAAGCTAATTGAACAGGGCAAAGCCTTTGGCTTTGTAGGCAAGGAGTTATATAGTTTCGTCGAAAAAGAACGAAATAGACTTAAAGAGGAGCGCGATGCCGAACGCATTAGGTACAGGCAACATCTTGAATTTTTGATGGAACAGGAGCGAGAAAATTCAAGGCTTAGAATTCAGAGAGAAAAAGAGCGCTTGGGACTGTGTGCCACACAGTCGGGTCCCAGCTTAGCCGCTGGAACGCCCAGTAGCGTGACCTACCGTGGCCTGAACAAGCAGTCTTACCAGGATCATGTTCAGCTACTGCGCCAGAAAATGGAAAGTAGACGGCGCATGTTTGAGACCTGGGATGCAAGGCACGAAAGGGGCAAAGAGCCCGTAAATGTCAAACCGCCGAGAGCCGGGCAAAAATTTTGTACTGTTGAGGCGGACATCAGGTTTGCGAGTGAACCTAAACAGTCAGCTGCTGAAAGTCCCGTTGTGGCCACAAAGGCTACTGAAGGCCACAGTGATGGCGACGAGGCGCTGTGCCTGGAGAGTCTTGTTAATACAGAAATGCCATCTGTAATGGACTTGGCACAGCCACCCTGTTTGTGCGTCGCCATAGCAGCTAAATGTGAAGTTCGCAGTACCTCCGGCCCGGTAGGTGAGGACCCCTGCACAGAGAGCGGGGCACAGTCGGGTGCTGACGCACACTGCGAGCTGGGCAATGTTGGGGCAAGTAGTTCTTCCAGGTGCGAGCGGCACAGCCCCGAGGAAGACGCTTGCATTGCTCAGCCGTCAGTCAAGCTTCCCGCAAGTCAGGGTGTCCGCAAGTTAATGGAAATTCCCGACTGTATAGGCATTATGGCCGAAGAGACAAGCGAGACAAGTTCTGCTTTGCAAATGTTGCAAGCGGACTTCTCGAAAGTGAGCACTGAGCAACGTGCAAAAGGAAAAAGACGCCGCAAAAGCAAGAACAAGAGAGAAGTGAAGGGTGTAAATTCACCCATGAAATCGAGAATTGTCCAACGGCAATCAACGCAACGAAAGCTTCGATTGCGTTTGGTGGCATTCGCCAGTAGAGTGGATTGCCATGCTCGAAACCACCCGACAGGTAGAGGGGGGAGGCAGGCATTTGTTCGTGGAGCTCGGAAGAGCCGACCCCCTTCACTCCATTGTCCTGCTCGAAACGCGGGGCGCCTTGTGAGGCAGCGCCTTTCGGCCGAGCGACACGTGGCTCGGGGACCCGTTTTCGTAGAGCGAGGCGTCGATGAAGGCATGCCTCCGGGGTGTAGACTAACGGGAAACAGGCGTCCGTGTAGCGACCGCACCCCCTTTTGTCTGCCCTGGTTGCTTCGAAGGGCTCCCCCAAGAGCGCGACCACCTCGGGCGCGGATAAAACTGGTGTATATGTACATCGAAACGTAAACCTATCCTTCAGGGCTAATGGGACACTGTTTGAAACAATGTTCGTTTCATTCATTCGATTTTGAAACATTTGATAAACGTTCAGAGCAATCGCTTGGCTTTTTTTATTGATTATCTTGTGTCGTCTGTGTGTTTGTAGACGATGTTCGTTGTTTCAACCTATTACCCGTTCAGTTAGGGAAGCCTTAATTTAGGGATATTGTTATTTTATTAGTTGGGCTTTTTCATTTTAAGAGACCGGTTGGTCATACGATACAAGTGTCTCACGGTACGCATGTGTGATAAACATGACGCTATGTTATTCAAGACTTTTCTTTCTATTATTATTGTGAAAGGAAGCGCTTTAGTGTGGAGCATGTCCAAGAACTGTGCACAAATGATCATGCCGATTTATTACTCATTCATCTTTTCTGAAAGCTGCGTGTCAATAAGTGACTTTTCAATACCACTTAAAGCGTGTATTGTTTTAATATGTGGCATGAAAGAATGCCTACGTGCTTTGTCCTTAAATCGTGCAGTATTTTTGTGATTTTCTTTTCGAATGTGTGTGGCCATGACGTTGTGCGCGAGTTCTGACTTTCATCGTATAGTGACCGTGAAAGTGTGGTGTGTCGGGTGTTCCCTGCGGTGTCGTCCACGTCAGCGAAATGGTGCGCGCGAAAAAGAAAACGCATTGGTGGACAACCGGAACACGGCAGGCTCTCGAACATTGAGCGTTTGTGATTTCCTTGAACATTACGAAGAAATATTCTTAAGAAGGGGGCTATGTCACAAACGACTCCAATTTTCGGAGCATCCGCGGGCCCCACCTTCAAGGAGGGGCGCTTTTGTGTTGGGGGACGACATCCGGCGACTATAACGACCCAACGTGGCGCCGGCTCGTCTTCCCTGCACCGGTACCGGAAGGGGCACCGGCGATCTAAACAAGGAATATTACTCCCAGATGAGACGGGAGCACGTGTACGCCCCTGAGGCGGTTTGAACTGCATCGGAAGAGCAGTTGACGTACAGACAGCAACAAGTGCGGTCGTCGGTGTCGCGAGTCTCGCGTAGGCGGCGAGCACGGAGTGACCCGCGCAACGTATTGAGACGGCTGCAATTCCGGGCACCCTCGTCGTCTACCAAGCCGGCGAGACCTTCAGCGGCACCCGTCAACTCCCCTACGTGCACCAAGAGCTGGCCTGGTCCGTATGGAACTTTTTACTGTGACTTTTTTTTTAAACTGTTAAATTGTTTTAACCAGCTTTTTTTTTAAATCTGTGTAGTTTTGTGCGCTGCGACGCGCATAGAAACTCAAAAGCGCTACCCTAATCCTTCTGTAATTATTTTCTTGTATCCCTCTCCTTTGATTTCCATCTTGTTGTTATTCTATTAATGTTCCGCATATTTGTCTTTAGCCTGTATCTTTTGTAGGGTTTTTAGCACATTTTGTTACATAGCTGTTCTTTCCATCGCGCGTATCAGTTTTCCTCATTTGTTATATTTGTAATCTCCTGCCTTTGCCCCTGTTTTAATTAAATTCTTGTTTATGTGTAATCAAACTCCGTGTCTGCTCTATGAGTGCGTCGGTCAGGCCCACACATCACCACACGTGCAACCCCGCACGGGTCGACCAACCCGCAAATAAATTTGAAATGTGCCACTTCGAGGCCTTTCAGGCGTCGCAGGCCGAAGCGTAAAGTGGAAGCCTGCGAGTCTGCCGCACGTCGATGGTGGATCGGCGGGGCCTCACCCGAAGTGCATGACAACCACCATATGATTATGACAGACGCTGTAGTGGAGGGCTCCGGAAATTTCCACCACCTGGGTTTCTTTAACGTGCACCCAAATCTGAGCACACGGGCGTAGAACATTTCCACCTCCATCGAAACTGCAGCCGCCGCAGCCGGGATTCGAAAAATGATGACTCGCAGGTGGATTTCTTGTGTAAGGAACCTTGAAGAAAACGGATGGTGGGCAGTGCAGGGCTGAAATGAAGGGCTCGGCGAGCCATGAACACGCATACATAACTCCGTGGTAGAAGTATGCTCAGGATGGCGAGAACTTGTGTTATCCGAGTGGTGATGTTATGAGGTCACTCATATCTTGTGAAGAGGACTTGAAAGCAAGCACATCCTGAACAGACAACCTGTTCTCCTTGACGTCCTCTCTCAAAGCTGTAACTGAATATTCAATCAAAAGGGCGAAGTGCAGCGTGTAAGCACGCCAGCAATTGAAGGGTTTGCCGGAAAAAATGTTGATATCAAGTTATGAACGAGTAAAAGCTGTGCATTCACCTGCGCCAGCTCGAAACAACGAGAACCAGTGGAAGTGGAAGAAATACATGCGTTGCTGCTAGCTTGCCGTTAGTTATAACGCTTGTTTTTGAAGTATAATAAAGTTATCGTCAGAATAAAGCTGTGACATCCAAAATTGCTGGATAATGAATGCAATTTGCTTTCTTATTCCTGTAAAGCCATGTGGTTGCTTTATTTTACCGATATCAATGAACACTTGAAAAATTGCTAATTTATAATACATTTCTATTAAAAACACGCGAAACCTGGTTTAACAGTCGATATCTGCGTGCGAGCCATGATTTATTGCCATAAATGCCACATGTAGATAACGAAATTGTTTGATATGTTTTCAACAATTTTTTGCTAATCTGTTGTTTGCAGTATTATATAAGAGATGAAAAGAACGCACAATAGAATGTGCGTTGGAGGGTGTGGTCTGTAAATGAGGTAGCTACTGAATAACTCAAAAGCAATATATAAAATATGGTGCGCAATCACTGTTCTAGGGGCGAAGCTTCTAAAGTCTTGGGTTCTTATATGCATATCTGTGACCGGTTCGTAACCTTCTAGTTGCATGACTCACTCAGCATATGGCGCTATTGTGAGTTACAGGCAGACGGACGGAAGGACAGACAGATGCACGGAACGAAGAGTTCGTCCGTCTGTGCTATGTTGTGCTCCATTGATATGCTGGATGGACGGACGTATGAATGGACGTACGAACGGAGGGACACATGGAGAGACGCACAGATAAATGCATCGCCCCACACATCATCATTCCCTCCGTCGATATGCTGTCATTTTCCCCTTTTCTCTCGACAACACGTATTTCCTTATTCTTTTTTATCTACCACCTGGCAAATGCCAAACTTTGTACACTTTTGTGGAATGCACACGACACAAAGACACACTGAGAGGTCATGTGACTTTGGTATGGGTGTTTCACATCTTTAACCTATATAAATAGTTAGCGACTAGCCGAAAAAGACGCCAATTAAAGATGTTAACGCGGCTTGCATCGAAGATATTTTTCTGCTGCAAGCAACTCAGCTGCTGATCTCACTTTAAAAGTGAAGACTAGATTCTAGATATCTAAGACCTTCACACTCCTGATGAAAAACTGTATTTATCTCAATGTTGTTTGAGTACCACACGTTTTGACGCAACAAACCTCTATGCAGCCGCCCAACACTCGTTGGCTGGCCGTTGTGGCTGGAAGGCAGCATGTTAAGGAGGGACATCGTAATAGCGGACTCCGTAGCAGACGACGTGGTTGTCTCCCCCCTCCAAGCGGTGGAGTGTTGCGCGTGCATCGAGGAACCCAACCCTAAACCCATGAAGCCTAGGTTTTCTTTATTAAGTTAGCTTAGAGCGTAGAAACCTAGAGAATAGGGACAAGCAACTTCAAAAACGGTATTCACACAATCAGCAAATACAATGAAAGTTATCAACAAACCTACCGATTTCCAGAACAAGAGTCAAGGCGAGATTTTTTGAATGGGGCGATCCTTAGGCGCGAGAAATATGTCGCTCAAGACTAGTGCCAAAGAAGAAATCAGTCTTCTAGGTTGTTTAAGAAGCACTAGTATCCTCTGGAACTTAATCATGCGCTACCGTCTGGTAATTCGATTAGGTACTAAGACCTAACTACTCAGGCTTCAGGAGCATTCATTTGTGCTGGCTCTTTTTACGGAGAAGTGGTAAAAATTTTCACATTTCCACTCAGTTCATTCATAACTGGTGAAAAGGGACATCATGTTTGCCCTGATAGCACTCCTAAAAGGTGATGCCCGCACTCGATGCAACGCAGTTTCAAAGCACAGTTAGAGTCCCTCTTAAACGCTGGTTACTCGAACGCCCTGATTATCTGCTGTGCGGAAAAGCTTTTGAAGGAAATAAAAAAAATCAACTAGGGTGATCTCAGCCTCAAATGCGTCAGTTCTAATGAACTATGTTGCAATTCCTTATCTGGCATAACGTTTCGCATAGACTGCAAAAAATATTGATAAACACGCCTGGTATCACTTTTGTATTTTCATTCCCAGAAATGTTATCGAAGGTATGTTAGTTGGAGAATAATCCAGCTGCCATTAAATGAAGATGCTCTGTGAAACGCAGAACGCAGCTTTGTGCCTTGTGTTGTTGGTGTCGTAAATGTCATATCGCTACCCTGCAATACGATATACATAGGGCAAACTGGAAGGTGCATCAACGACCGCTTAGGAGAGCGCAGTAATAATTTGCACAATTTGGTTTAAGGGCACCTCAGAATTCATAGCCTGGACAGCGGCTGCTAGCCCCTTTTTTGAGCATTGCGAGGTAATAGGTAAGCACCACTCGCAAGTCATGAGTGAGATAATTGAAGCCTATCACTTATAAGGAAGCTTGACGGTAAATATGTGAGTTGCCCATCAGTTGCGTTGTTGCAAAAACAGATTGCGTATCTCCATGATTTTTGAGCTACAGTGTGCATTTGTTTCCTGCTGAATCAACAAGAAACAAGAGTTTTGTTGACAATGTATCGCAGTGGTTGTTAACTGCACCCTTCTACGCATGTTTATTTCCTTCATTTTTGTGGATATACGCCCACCACTGCACTAATAAATTATTATTGAAAGTCAGCACCCTTTTTATCTTTGTTTTCTTCTATCGCTTACGTACTTACGCTGTATCTACGTCTACGTTGCGCTGTTCGTATATTCAGCGAAGTACCGAAGTACCTGCATTTTTCTTTTCCTTGTAGCACTTCCCACATAATTTCTGTCACTAAGAATAGTGTGTGACTGTTGAAAATGTAAGTGTAACGGCGTTCTTTAGAATAATAAAGATATAAGAACAAGTTGCGTAAGGGACAGCAACATTTTAAAGGAACTGCCCAGGCTATTTCCTGCTTGTTTTCACTTTATGAATACACACACAAAAAGGACAGACAACAAGGGCTTTCCATGAGGACACAACGCGTTATGGAAACAAGACTCCAGAAGTAACACACAAGCCCAAACTGAGTGAGTGTCACAATGTGAACGTTTCACCAGTGAGCGCTTGGAACGTTTGTGGGGCGCGTCTGCATAAGGAGAATGTATCTCTGGGATGCCGGCACCGCAACAGTTCGGCGAACAGCAGGGCAACGCTGAAGTAGATGCGCCGACGGAGCAGGTCGGTCCAGAAGACCGAGGTTAATGAAGTCACGCAGACTTCTCCTCGGACACGTGGACCTGGTGCCGTCGACGCTTGAGGCCAAGCGAACCAAGCGGCTGCAACCCTTGAACCCTGCCAAGTTCTCGGAATATAACCACGACCGTGACCCTGGTGAATTGTCTTCCTCGCTGCCGCCCGAACTAACGCCACCTTGTCAGCCGTGTGCCAGCCTACTCCACGCGCACTTCTCATCGTCTTTGTGTTCGCGCCAGTGCTTCCACCGCACTTCCGCCCGACGAATGCGTCTGCTAATGTCCATGTCGGCTTTTCACTACACCACACTTCAATCGCGCACATCTCTAATCATAGTATGATTGTGATGTTTATGATGCGTTCAAGTACCTTGTGTATTGCTATATCTTTTGCTAAATATTGTATTGCCCATTTTCACCTCCCATCACGAAATGCTTTTTAGCGATGTAGGTGAAGGATAGATATGAAATAAATAATCTGTTTATATAAAATGAGTTCCAATAAGGTTATCCTAGGATCTGGTAGGTCTGCGTGCGTTTTACCAGCTGATTTATAAAATTGTGATATGATGAAATTACACTTTACCACTCATGCAATTCCGGCAAGAATTTGTTCCTACTAAGGATCTCAAGACCCACAGTGTTTTTGAAGAAAGCTGAATGAAGAAGTCAGGAAACTTAAGGCTTGCAAGTGCTGGTGGTTGCAAATGCGCTGCATATTATGTAACTTTGATCATCTCTTTCTAAAGAGTCGTTCATAAAACTTATTTGAGATTCTTCATGTATTTCTCATAATGAAATAAGGTATTGTTATTAGTGGGGGAATAATATAATAAGAATTATATCCACGTTCGTATAAATAATAATAATAATAATAATAATAATAATAATAATAATAATAATAATAATAATAATAATAATAATAATAATAATAATAATAATATAACAATAATAATTCATTTCATTTCATTTATTACCTTAATGACCCCGTTTGGGGTATTACTTAATGGGTAGCTTACATATTGGAACAATGAATGTAGGTGTTATGGTGTGATACAGGTTTGCAACGTGTCCAGGAATTCGGAATGAGTTGGTATGGCAGCAGAATGGTGAGGTAGGTAGTTCCAGTCTCTGGCAGCCCGAGGAAAAAAATGAGGCTTGAAATGTGGCGGTGCATGTTCGAGGACGGGTTACTTGCAATCGATGGCCAGTGCGATGAGACGTGCATGATGATGATGTCGAGACTGTAAGGTAGGCGGTTTAGCGAGCTGTAAAATAATTTGTGAAAAAGAGAAAGCGTGAAAAGCACGACGACGAAAAGCGAGGGATGATAAGTTTGATTCTGCTTTTAAGAGAGAAATGCTGACTGCCATACGAATATGAAGAATGGATGAATCTTGTGGCACGATTATGTACTGATTCAAGTGCACTGATGATATATGCTTAGGTGAGGCTTCCAGATGGCAGCAGGATATTCTAGCTGTGGTCTGATAAATGATTTGTACGCGAGAAGTTTGATTTGTTGCGGCGCGTGACGGAGGTGACGTTTCAAAAATCTTGATGTCTTGTTCGCTGATGAAATGACGTTCGTCACATGTGGAATCTAGGAAAGGTCGTGGGATAGAATTACACCTAAATATTTATACGTTGTAACTGATTCAACGGGGATGTTTGCGATTGTGTAAGTAGAAAGGAATGAATAGCGCCTAAGGAAAAATATTTATACTAATACTAATAAACTATATTATTATTATTATTATTATTATTATTATTATTATTATTATTATTATTATTATTATTATTATTATTATTATTATTTTAAGTGAAAATGCAGAAACCGTTGAAGGCGAATCAGCCAAATACCAGTAGAACACCCCTCGGCTTAACTGTCCTTGGGCAGCAACAGGCGCTATCTACATGCAAGAGACTTACCCTGCCTGATGCCGTATAAGCGGTCGTTAACCTAAATATGTAGTGACTAAAACACGTACACTGACAACTGCGGTCTCTCCTCACATTTTGCCGCTCGCCGGAACAGCGCTTTGGCATCTGGTGGAGGAAAGCTCTCTCATCATGTATGTATGAGGCACTTCATTGGCTTTGAAACTTGGAATTTTCAGGTTTCAATGCTTTGTAGCTTCTTCATAGGTTGAAAATGGGCCAGTCAGGTAGAAATGCCACCCCTTTCTTTTTCATTGTTTTTACGTAACGAAATTGCCTTTGCTATGCAAAGGTCGATGCAGCTGAGATACAGCTATTCTTTAAATTGCGCAGGCGGTAAGACTATTGTATTGTATTTGACGAGCTAATAAGCACCGACTTCTTTTGATGATAAACGTTAGAATGACTTCTTCTAAGATGTATACCTTGTAAAAGTTTGCTGACAGTGTGGGTGTTCAAAGCTTGGAAGGCATTTTCAATAATTCTGAAGCTAGCTCTTATCGATATGCAGTTAGCCCCAGTAATGATGCGTAGAGAAAAAGAGAGAAAGTATTGGAAGGTAGAGAGTATAGCTTGACATATTACAATATAGCAATCTACTCTGCACAGGCGAAAGTAACCACAAACAGCGCGTTCAAGCACAGATCATTTGCATTATGACGCAGATGACGTATATTTCTCTATCTTAACGTAAGCATGTAAATTGTGAGACCACCACTAGGTGCAACTAGAACGTAGTATCTCCTGGAAGGACGACGAGTGACGCCCTTATAGTGGCCCGATTATGCAGTACAGGGTGCCCGTCTTTGGTGCGGGTGTTGGAAGGGGCCACCCCCACTTACTATTTTGTTTTAATAATTGTTTGGCGAAGACGGCGTTTGTTACCTGCAAGCAACGCTGCTTGTAGGGCGAGTTGGAACAAGCCGATCAACATGTAGTGCAGCGCAAAAAACAGACAATACTGGGTTGTGCCCTCAATCTCTCACTCATTTGTTGTTTTTTTTTACGCTGCACTACATAATAGTATAGCTTTAACCGTTGATCGAGCCGAAGGTGCGTAAGCTGGGATCTGTTAATTGATGTTCTTTATTTTAGCATGCTCGATAATTGTGCGCTAAAAAGTAAACGTTTCTTAGACAGTTTCATTTAGAGTACATTCTAATTTCAGCAGCTACGGAATCGTTTTATATTATGGCTACTATCCGACATGTTTTTCCTGCGTGTTGCCTAACGTGTGCCGGTGTATGCAGCCGGGCTGGCACGCATTTTTAAACTACCGCGATATTCGAGTTTCCGCGTGTTGCAGTATATTGCTTTGTCCTAGATAGCACTCGCAAAGCTTCCATTGACGCTTAGTTGTTCATGCAGCCCCTTGAGTTGAATTCGAGCTTGCGTTTCATTTCACCCACAACGTTAGTTGCCTGATGCAGCCCGCACTCTTTCAAACTTGAGCTGTATTTGAATAAATCCTTCATGTCTATTCGCGGTTGAATCACTGTGCCTTAGTGTATACTCTTGAAAAATTAGTGGAGAGCTTGTATCTACAAGCAAAGAGTTAGTAACAGTAGCTGTTGCTAACTTTAGTGACCGTTTTACTACGTATGATTTCATACACCAAAGGTTGCATTGGTTGTTTTGTGCACTGTTACTATCTTTTTGCCAAGCACCAGTTTAGAAAACTTGTCTAAAAAATCTGAGATGTAATTATTACGAGTGTCTAAAAAGATAATACTAACATTGGCATCGAATCATGTTCATTGAGGCGCTGTATGGAAGGCCATGTTGAGGCTGTATTATACAGGCTGTATTATGCAGCCTCAGATCCCAGCGATTTTCAGCAGGCTCTTCACTTTTTTTCCACTTCTTTTATTTTACATTTTTGCTACCATTCTATGACCTCACCAGATTCACTATTTTTTCTTTGTGATTCCATTCAGTTTTTTTTTGTTTTACTGAATAGAGATATTCTTTTGCTTTTGTCTTGTTCATGTTTACATTAGAGTACGTCTTGTTTTTCTGTTTTATATTTCTTATGTTGTCAACCACTCCCCTCTATGAGGCTTCTGCGATTGAGGGAAACAAAAAGTAAATAAATATCTGCCATCTCATTTCATACCACATCATGGGACAAACCGCTTCTTGAAGCTCCTTCAATGCAGCAAACTCTCCTCTGTTCAAATACGTGTCTCTGTCTCTGCGTTCCTACACTTTGCCGCCCTCAACCTCCAGATAATTGAGAAAAGAAGCAATCAGGCATTTTGTCAAGGTAAAGCTTCCGAATGTTTTTAGCCTTACAAAAAGCCTGGCAAGACAGCCGGTCAGCTGTGTAGAGTTTGTACGCAACATGTTACGCCTGTCCACACCTACTGTGACTGCACACAAACGCATTATCCTGTCAAGAGGGAGGCCGCGAAAGAGACCACTTGTTTCTCAGACTGGCTCACCGTGGGAATAATTCCTCCGTGCGCGTGACTCACCAGCTCCAGGTACACTGAGCAAAAACTCATGGGATTTCGAGACAAAGGTGAGTGCAGGGGTGAACGGCTAAGTGATCCATCTGAGAAGCCACTGTTCAAAATCTTCCACTTCCTTCGGGCACCGTCTACCGACTCATCATTGTTCGCTTGCCCAGAACGTAACAGACACAGTAAACTATTCTTTTGGCGACTTTAACGCCAAAGTGGGCAAAAAACAGGTCGGATTCATGCAGTCGGGGAATATGGCATCGGCTCGATGAATGCCAGTAGGGAAGTATTTGTAGAGTTCGCAGAGCGTAATAATTTGCGGGTCTTGAACGTCTTTCAGAAAACAAACGAATCATAAGTGTACGTGGCAAAGTCTGAATGGACCAAACTAAAAATAAATGAAATTTATTCTGTGCACTCACGCAGGCATTGTACAGGATGTAGTAGTTGGCAAGGTTCTATGCAGTGACCATAGAATGGTAAGAACTCGTATTCATCTAGATTTAAAAGAACCAAATTATATACTTATATACAATGAAGCCAATGAATAAGCTTGTGGTGAGAGGGAAAGTAGAGGAATTTAGAGTTTCACTCCTGAATAGATTCGAAGCTCTAAACAAGGTAACCGTAGTCAACATTGACACTATGAACGATAATCTTACTAGTATCATCAAAGTATGTGTATGAAATCGGAGGATGCAGTCACTAGACAGTACAGCCGGCAAATCCTCTCAGGAGATGGAAAATCTTACTAAGAGGTGATAAACCAAAGAAGCCTCAAATTGTAACCGGCAAAGTAGAGCTAGTGTATCTTTCGAAGTTGATCAATAGGCTTAAACTATACAGCTGACATCAGAAGGTAAGGCACAGAGAGAATTTAGCAGGCTGAAAAAGCGGGAGGAGAATACAAGCTGCTAAGATAATCGTGTGCATAGGTAAAAAAAACGGATGTGCCCAATGAAGTACAAGGAAGGCGATGTCATAACCAATATAGATAGGATAGTCGAAGTGGCAGAGGAGTTTTACAAAAACATGTACAGAAGCCGCAACAACCAGGGTGATATCGTAAGAAGAATAGCCCAGAGCAATTCAACATTCTGCAGTAACGACCGAAAAAGCAAGGAAAGCCTAAAGGAATGCTAAGAAGTGGAGCTGTTGGTGAATATAGGGTAACGGCTAACCTGCTGGAAGACTAAGAAATTGTGTTAGAAAAACTGACCGCCTTATATAAGAAGTGTCCTTTCACAGGATGTGTACCACAATCTTGAAAGAAGGCCGTCATCATCTTAATCCATCAGAGAGGAGACGTCAAGGACTCAAAAAATTATGGTCTGATCAGCTCACTGTCCGTTTTCTGCAAGAAAACAACAAAAATAAAGCTAATAAAACTAGGGCGATATTAGGCTTCAATTTAACAATGAACGCAGCAGGATTTCGTACAAGCTACTCCACAATAGACCCTAATCTTGCAAGCAATCAGTAATATAAAAATGCACGCAATACAACCAACCCCTATACATAGCTTCCACAAATTACGAGAAATCGTTTGACTCAGGTGACACATCAGCAGTGTTGCAGGCACTACGAAATCAGAGCATTGATGAACCATATATGAACATACTGCAAGAAATCCACAGTAGATCAACGGCCACCATAGTTTCTCATATTGAAAGTGACAGAATCTCAATAAAGAAGGGCGTAAGGCAGGGTTAGCAGATCTCTTTTATTGTAATCACTGCGTGTTTAGAGGATGTTTACAGGGCCATCCCTAGATTGAGAAGAGTTAGAGATAAAAGTTAATAGTAATCACCGATTTGCTGATGGAATAATCTTTTTCAGTAATTCAGGGAATGTCTTACAGCTCAAGGTTACAGAAACAAAGAAAAAAAAGCCGATAAATAGGTGTGAAAATTATTAATGCTAAAAGAAAACTAAATAATGTGTGATAGTCTCGGCGGACAGCAGAACTTTGCTATAGGAAGAGAAACGCTGGAAGTTGTGGAGGAAGACGCCTACTTAAGACAGGTAGTAACCGCGAAGCCGAACCATGACAGTGAAATGACTAGAAGAATAATGATGTAGTGGATGACATAGCGTATGTACTCTCAAGTCATGAATGGTAATCTGCCGCTAACCTTCAAGAGGAAGGTGTATAACAGCTGCATTTTGCCGCTACTCGCAGAAGAAAGTTTGAGGCTTACAAAAAAAATTCAGCATAAGTGGAGGATGACACAGCCTGCGATGAAAAAGACAATGTTTGGTGAAAGGTTAAGATACAAGAAGAGATTAGAGTGGTTCAGGCAACAAACCGTGGTTAAGGATATCATAGTTGAAACAAGAAGAACAATGAATGAATGCTGGCCGCGCACTGAGCACGTTGGTAGGCTAACCACCGATCAGTATGGGTTACTGACAGGATTCCCAGAGAAGATGAACGCACGAATACGAGACAGAAAATTAGCTGAACAAATCAGAATAAAACGTTCCACGTATAACGTGGCAGCACAAAGCACAAGACTGGGTTGATCGGTGGATAATGGGGGAGGTTTTTATCATGCAGTGGGCGTAGTCAGGCTAATGTTGATGATGATGATGGTGCACACAGGGAATCGCACTTGCAGATTATGAAAATCATTTTTTTGCATTTACACATGTCTAGCTTCGAGTCACGACCTTGTGTCTTTGTTCCCATATATTTTTCACAGATCAGCAGAAAAGAGTGCTGTCGCCATTCATGTCGTCTCTGAAAACAGCAAAATAGGCCTACTACACGTTTTTGTAGCCGTTTCTCTTTTCTAATTAACTTCGCAACCAAATGCCCAAACGTTGCTTCTTTAAAACTGCGAGCCTGCGTGTGAGTGAACAGATGCCACGACAACGGCCCATTAGGCAGTCTAAAGGGTGAGTGCACGAAATCGATGCATATATTGATAGTTAGCGTTGCCTGGCGTTTGAGATGCTGGATAAATAACGCCAAGAAATGTCCTTTTTCAAGCGCAGAGGAAAGTCGCCTTGCTTAATCACAACTACCTTTTGTAGAGGTAGAAAAAAACTCAAGAGTTTGCAAACTTCTGCCCCTAGCAATTATTCCAACGTGTCTCGAGCAATTCAGAAGTTTACGTGCGTAGGCGTGGCTGGTTAGTCTGCAATGCACAGTAGACGACTGCAAATAAGGTAAAAAAGCACGTCATCGTTCATTTCTTTGCTACGGTGCTACGGGCATCTCATTGCGTAAAATGGATGATTGTGCTTCAAAGATATGCTACCGGCTCGACGAAGTCTTCTGTTTTTAAAGGAATCAACAATGGATTCGTTTACAACAGTGAAAAGATGGTTCAGTGCACCACAAGAAACAGCGATCCCAACCACGTAGCGACAAACGATCCGCAACGCACCGCTACACCAACAACTGTAAGCTTGGCAAAAACACCATGCCACACATTGATACAGATTGAGCTCGAACACTTTTTTTCCAAGGAAATGGGCTTACGAATTTGCTTATTTTTATGCTATATAAACAATGTTACTTTGCTATACTGACGTAGTTTCCGTAGTTGCCACGACCATTTAGGCTAAATAAACTGTTAACAGCTGATTTATTTCAGGAACTATCTGTTTGCGCACATGCTGACTCATCCTTCGAGGCCCCCACTGCACCGAAAAAGCTTCGTGCGAATAAACGTTGCTCCACACGGCGCCCTTATTTTCCATTTGATATCTCCGCAGACTAACTGTTGGTTGCGGGGACGAAATGCAGCACTTTTCCGCACTTCGATTCTTTGCTGCTTACTGTGTACAAATACGGACGCATCTCTCTGTATTACGAGCTGGGCTTTTGTATTAGACAAATTCAGCGCAAGCGTCGGGCTTGATGTGCCAACAAAAACACCACATCGAAGGCTCAACCTTGAAGATCCGCAACAGGTGGGGTTGCTGGGTTCTTTTTCACTCTTTTTTTTTAGGCGCGAAGTTCTTTATAGTCTAACATTGGGACTAGTCACGCGTAACCTTAATAAAAACAGACGAGAAACTAGGAAGGCAAACGAAATGAATGACGCATTCTCGTCTCAGTTTCTAGATGGCGTTACTCTGCCCCTGCTCTTTGAAGTGCCGCTAATCTCCGATTGGTTGCTGCGCGCGCTTTGTCAACGAGGGCCTCTCTGTTTTCTGGATAGTCACCGTACGTGGCGGATCGTTGGTGGAGCATGGGTGGAGCAGAGCAGCGGGCGTGTTCAGGGCGCTTGCACACGGCTTCATTGGCTCGCGTCTCGTCTGTGGTACCCGCGCGCCGTCTGCATTCTCGAACGCGATCGGACGCATGGACGCATCCTCAGACGGATGGACACACGGCTGGATGAACGGACGGACGCTTCGCCCCACTCATCACAATTCACTCCATGGATATGCTGTGATTTTTTTTTTCAAGTCAAAAATCACTCATTGGTCTGGTTTCCTGCGCGCCTTGGAACCATTGAGGGTGCCTCGCTCAATCCCAACGAGGAGGCGCACTCGGCTGCGCGAGGTTTGACTGACCGTGTGCCGGGTAACGCGTCATCTCCTGGGCGACCTGAGCCTCTCTGCTCGTACAACGAGATATGCAAGCACCACTATCTGTCAAGAAGACTGCTGCCTCTACCACACTCCTCGCTATGCAGGGCCCAAGCTGTTACTCTCCGACTGCTACAAACAAACACTTACCCGAGCCCTGTGGCACTGCACACAATGTACCCTGAACGGTTTCCAAGCCCGGACTGCCCCCTGTGTGGTGGTTATGCGGACTTCGAGCATGTACTGTGGGGCTGCGCCTCTGCCGGTCCCCCTTTCACCCAAGAGGAAATGAAGCGACTCATTAAGGCCCAGGACCAGACCTCTCAAATCCTGGCCGTCCAGAGGGCCCGCACGAGGGCCGTCAGGTTTAACCTGATGGTCCCCGAGTGGGCCTAGCCAGGTGACGCTGAGTTTACTCGCGTCTATTATGGACCGAATAAAGTTGTTTCACTCAAGTCGTGGCGATAAACCGCCTCAAAACAAGCAACCGCCCCGCTACCGCAGCTGTGTTCTGTGCATGTAGTGCATATTTCGTGCTATTGTGCGCTTATCAAAGGGCATCTGAAATTCCTGTTCTTTTCCGGCTGCCGCAGGTGGTCGCTCGCGTCCCTAGAAAAGTGCATTCAGTATTTTGCTCGATTGTTTAGGGGCGAAGCTCCTTAAAGCGGCCCCCGTTCGTCTCTCGTCGTAGTTGTAGTGCGTAACCAGTCTTACGCTTTGACCTGCTAGGTGGTGCCGGTGAGAGGTTTCTCCTGTGCGTTGTTGAACAATAAAAATTCGCAGAATGCGCGTTAACTAAAATTCAAATTCTCCTGTCTCTCATTCCTAATTAGGAGCCATTGACATGTACATTGAGCACTATCTGACAAGAAAGGGTTGGTAGGTTATACTCGCTGGGCGTAACTTCCTTGGTTTTAGAAAGGTTTAGCGAGTGTTGGGCCGCAGTGCCATGAATACAATGAACTATTACACCATGAACTCGAGGTGGATAAAGGTGGAAAGTAGAAAAGAAGCGCAAGCCGTAAGAAATTGTGCGTGCGCTACCTCTCGTTTACTTCTTGTAATGTCCGCTGGATGGCGGTGCTTCTATATACGAAAATTTGATGAAAAAATGCGAGATGGTGGTATTTGGAGTTGTGGCCAGATGGATGAACAGACACAGAGACAGATGCATCGATGACGCATGAACGGACGCAGGGGCGGATGCAGGGACGAAAGCAGGGACGGACGCGTGCACATACGCACGCACGGACGGACGGATCGACGCATGGACGGTTGGAGTGGCGGAAGCATGGACGAACGCAGGGTCGGATGCACGGATGAACGTGCGGACGCACGAACAGACTCACGTAAGGATGGGCGGATGGACGCGTGGACGCTCACACAGACGGACACATATATGATGAAAAGATGCGAGATGGTGGTACTTGGAGGTGTGACTAGGGTGACGATCGGACAGACAGACAGATGCATCGACGGACGCATGGATGGCTGCACGGATAGATGGACGCATGGACGGACGCAGGGGTGTATGCATGGACGAAAGCAGGTACGGACGCATGGATGGAAGTTTGGACGCACGAACAGACGCATGCACGGACAGGTGGATGAACGCATGGACGGTCACACAGATGGACGCATGGACGGGCGGAAGCAAGAACGAATGGACGGATGAATGCTTCGCCCCACTCTCCATCATTCACGCCGTGGATATGCTGCAATTTTTTTTTACTCTCAGCTTCGATGCACACATGCTGGTCTCTTGATACTTTCTAGCTGCCCGTTTAAAAGCATAACTCGCGTAATTTTGTTTTAAGCTGCATCCACCCATACTTTCAGTTCTAAAGGTACAGGTGATTTACCTGCTGTAAAAACTTGCTGTGTTCAGTTTGTGTCATTGGCACCCTGCTGTACTTTTGCACAGCGTTTCAGTTAATTCTCCGCACATCGTGGAGATCAATGAACTGGTATCGCTGTCAACCATTTGATACCCTGCACATATACAAAAAAAAACGCCTCGGCATGCATTTTCTCGTACCTTACAACATATCCCTCGATATAGCGTGCTAACTGTGGCCTCACTGCAATTACAGTTTCCGTTATGAAACATGGATAGCAACAAGTAAGGGTTTTTTTTGTTTTTAAATATAAGTGGCACACTGCAGACTGCAGTGCTGTTGTTCCTATAACCATGCATTCTCCACCAGACACCATTCAATAGTGTTATAAAGTGGTGCACAAACATGCTATTTACTTACCAGATATGCTTTATATGCGTTTATTTTCTTGAATATGCCTATAATAAATTAGAGATAGTGACATACCTTCTACTCGTTTTTAGCGAATATGGCTGGTAGGAGCGCTCGTCAATGAGCACTTCACCTGGCAGTTACACAAACTTGAACAACTGAATCTTGCACCTTCCCAAACAATCTTGCCTTATAACCCGTATAATTACTTGGGTGGCTGCTCTACGCCATTTAATAATGCCACTATTATTGAATGTAGGGCTACTAAAGCGCAACAGACGCCAAGAAAGAGCACAAGCATGACAAATCCTCATCTGTAGCTATTTTTCTCCACTGGTGTGAGCTTTTAGTGCTTCGCCTGTGCTGTCAGGTAACAACAATGTTAAGCTACTACGATTCTTACTGTTCAATAAATTTGCGTAATTATTCTCAAGCAGCATTTTTTTTCATTTTTTTTAGTCTGTGTTCGATAATGCAGGCGCTCTTTTCCCATCAACGTCGGCGTTGCCGTGATGTTCAGTGTAAGCAGAGCACCGTATTTTCGGAAAAAGCAGGGCTAACCGATAAGTACTCACTGGTGAAACTTGAGAATTCATACTTATGCGATAAACTCCAACTTTAAACAGAATTTCGTACGCTCAAAAGGCATTAAGTAGTTAGCTTCATATCGTATAGCACTTTTATTGCACAACTATGGCAGGTAAACTGGCGTAATCATTTTTTTACAGCTTGAGTACAGCATCGACTAATCGGTATGTTGTTTTATCTGTTATAAAAGGGTGTCAAAATTTGTTTGAATGTACGTTCTGTGTGCAACATAACACTTTCGTGAATAGTTGCATGCAGGATGACGACGAGAACTGTCGCAAACGTTTCGCATTGAGTTCTACGGAAATTTCACGGTTATTAAAGTAGAAATTTTGCTGCGACGTGCGATTTTATAAATATGCGTCACTCGTAATGACGACAGCGCCTCCATAAAAATTGGATAACCTATTTAGCCAAGGTAAACGCAGTGCTTTGACGCAGTATCCGTGTTAAGATAACGCACGGTACCAACATATATTGCTAAAAAAGACATTCTGCATGGGTTACTATATAAATAATTACGAATCACATCCCGCCATTAAAAATAAAGGTTTTCATGGACTGCAGCACTGTTCAAAACTAGGGCGTTCAGCTCCCCGCTGTCTCTCGAAATTATACGTGCAAGCGCTACACGCAGGAACCCTTTGCAAAATAATAAAGATCATCCGCATTTTTTGTCACGTTCTTTGTCGTCTTAGCAATTTCATACTGCAAGTAAAAAACCAGCACGCTTGCATTCCTCATATGCTTCATTTTATATAGATGCGAAGTGTTCCCATACCAGCACCCACGACAATTGCATTGCAAGGGAAGCTCTGACAGCGAATATCTTTTTACCCCGCCGGCTTTGATAAGAAAGGCTACTTCTCCAAGAAGTGGTTCGCTATCAGCTAGAGCTGGCGTATGCTTGATAAGTGTTCACGAAGCCTTCTTCCTTTTTTCGCTGTTTTTTGTGCACCATTTGTGCTGTGATTGTGTTGCAGTATTGATAGCCACACCACTAGAAGTATGATGAATCGTGTCGAAGACAGCAACCACCTTCTGGTGTCCCTGCTTTCTCGCAGGGTTTCTGCAGGAGCAGGACACAATGTCAATGGAGAACCATGCGTTACTACCACCGGCGCCTCAACTTTGGCTATGACGGGAGTGACAGTGCCTGCCACACAGCAGAGGAAAAGACCAGTGAAATGTCTCTTAATCGTCGCAGTGTTGTTGGCGGCAGCGATGCTGACCGTGTTGGTCTTCTGGATAAAGGCACACGATGGACAGGTGCAAGCGTCGCCAACTACGCGGCCACCTCATATAGTGTTTATACTAGCTGACGATTTGGTAAGCACTTATCTAGCTGCCTCTAAACTCTGTTTATAGCCAACATACAGTAAATAAAACATTAATGTGTTTGATTTTCTGAGCATTGCATATGAGAAAAAATAGATAGATAGATAGATAGATAGATAGATTGATTGATAGATAGATAGATAGATAGATAGATAGATAGATAGATAGATAGATAGATAGATAGATAGATAGATAGATAGATAGATAGATAGATAGATAGATAGATAGAGTGTGTGAAGTGAGCGAGCCAGTCATGCATTACCCACATAACAATAAGTTAGCGTGTCTGCTGACGTCGTTTTTGTTGTGCAGGCTGAAAATTTGCTAGATATTTGTATGCTCTTTCCATCGAGGTGATAGTAGTTTACAGCGTCTAACTTTTGTTTAGGCTGTAATTGGTTTTCTGAAAGCGTGATCTGATGTGCGTATGTGCAAAAGTATTCAGGCTCCTTTTGTTTTGTAAAGAATCATTGAGAAGTGTTTCTGGATGTCTCTTTTATTGCTTTGTCTTGCGTTGCTCACCTAAACTAAAAAAGCATTCTTCTTGCAGTATTTCAGTGTGTTGCTATAAAAAAACACTCTTCATTAGGTCAGTATAGTTGTAGCTAGGTTGTTAGAGCCTCGTTAAAGAGCTTGTTTCGCTGAAATGCCAGCGTTGGCGTCGTTGGTTGTGGGCGAACAACAATCTCCCTGTCCGTGGCCGAGAAATGATCTAAGGCGTAAATAAAGTAAGTAATAAATAGTTCGCCTATAGTTGGAACCAAATTCATGCCATCTGCGTTGTAAGCAGGTTTTCTATCAAACAGACACGCTGTAGCTTCAAGCTGCTTCTAAAAAAAACCTACATGCATAATACTTAGTGGAAAGAGTCTTGTTAACGCATGTAATACTGCGTCGCAGATCCGTAGAATCGCGCCAGGCATCTAATGATGTAAGTTGAGCAACGAGTGTATGTTTTAAAGGCCCGACCATTACAAAGCTTGCAGACATAATCAATCACCATCAGGTACAAAAGAGCCAACAAAGTGAGGAGTGGCGTAGGTTCGCGTGGCGTCTTACAGACGAGTAGTGGAATTTTCGCTGATTCGCAAAGCAAACAATCATGACATATGGGCCTCCCAACCTCGGCCAAGGGGCGCTGCGCCGCATGCGTTTTGCCGCTTTTCTAGCAAAAGCCGGTTGCTCGGTACCCCGCTCTCGCCTTCGGCCTGTGCCATCTCAGCACGTTCATGTGCTCTGCACTCGGTGTTATCTGGTCGCCCACCACGTACAGCGTTACCCGTGGCCAGCTCTGAAGGTTAAAAAAGATTATAAAAGCGTTTGCATTGTGTGAATGTTATCTGAACCGAGAGCGATCCATTTACAGCCATTGCGGGACCAAGCGAGTCAAACCCGATGTCTTTGAGCGAGTGCTTTGAGAATGTTGATGGTGAACAGCTGCCTTTCTATGACATTGATAGTTCGGTGATGGCGCGAATTCCATATGCGCGTTACCGGTAAAACGCGCATTTGATGCGGCATTCGTGTCTTCTCGGAGCTGTCGGCAAACTACCTCCACGCTATGGCGTGCATTTGTGTATAGCGTTTGAATTGTTATTGCTTGAAAGCCAAGTTTATCACGTGGCTTTTGATTATTAGGAAGGCCGTGTGAAGAAACTTAACTTACGTCTGCCCTGTTCAGTCCCTGGCACCATTTCAAAATGTGTTTTCAGTTTCATAATAATTTCACATTTGCCCAGGTTTTCACCGGATGTTAACAAGGTCGTATTGTAAGTTCAATTAGACCTTACATTTTTTGCAGCTGCTTTGAAAATAGAATAATGCGCAAAAAAAAAATTTCTATTTCCACCTCGATCATGCAAGTTTCTTGCAGCGCATGTTTCATTTCGGATAATATCCAAGTCTGATCACGCAGCGTGTTCACTAAATCGAACATCGATTAGGTTGTTTTGACTGTTCGCTTAGTCGTCGTGATATCACACAATAGCCCCTAGGATCGAGAATATTTTTAAATACTCCGAGATTTACCCCTAACCACGTCAAATTTTGTGAAATCCTCAAAAAGTTTATATCTGCCTTGGTTCTTTTTTCAACTCGTTTTCATGGTGACCGCTGTACATTGCCCGTGGCTCGGGTGCATGCATGAACGTATTATTTTCCGTGCCCAAACCATCATATTATTAAGAGGCACACCGTGGTTTGAGACTCTAGATTGATTCCGGTCACCTTACGTTTTATTTTTTGTTAACATACGCCTAATTAAATTTGAAGTGTATATGCCGCGGCGACAACAGACAGAGGGTGCACACACACTGAGCGTGCCTGTTTACACTGACAACTTTTTTTTTTTACATTGAGCGTCATACCACTGTACGCTTAAAATATGCAACACCAACACGCCCTGTCTATCAATCTTGCACCAAAATCTGAGCGCACCATTGCTCCGTTTCCCTTCCGTGGAACTACAGCTGGCGTATGCGAGAATCAAACTCATGACATCGATCCTAGCATCACAACACCTCAACATGATAACTTATCGGTGGGTGTTGCTTGCAAGACCTGTACGTATAAACGCTCAGCGCGAACCAACAGTACAAATGTGTTTTACGCTGTGCGGCGACGAGAAGTCTATAAAGCCATCAGCTGAATAAAACACTTGCAGCACTCACCATATGTTAATTTGAGCGTATGAAGCTAGCAAGCTCCTCCGCTTTCAAGCTACCAATGGTTGTCTATAAAAGCTAGACCCCATTCGCGGAATGTATGTGCAGCGGTTGTCTATTTGCTGTAGTTTCAGCTTACAATTAAGCACGCTTCCATTTATTATGACTCCAGCCATTCCGTTTCTTTCAGATAAATATAGCTTGTAATACTGTGCAAGACGAAAATTTCTCAAAGTAACGAGACCGCGGAATATCGGCGAACTGCCATTATTCACTCTTTACGCTATTTCTTCTCGCACTGCTTGCATTGAAAACGGTGAAACTTCAGCAGTTTTCAGGTCTTCGTCACGTTTAAACTTTTGTACAAGCTCCCAATGCAGCAGTAGTGCTTGCCTGCTTTCCAGAATGACGAAGGAGCACTGCCCATAGCGTGCAAATGCGAGCTAAGCGCTCCAAGGATTCCGTGCACGCAATGGGAAAACCTGGCAAGCGTAGCCCGTCCGAGCGACTCGAGCTTTGCCCTCTTTCCGCTAGGGCAGTAAGCGGCACTAAGCGAACTTGAGCTTGTCTTCCCTATTGGGAACATAAGCTGTCTTGACCTTTTTATTTCCTTCTTCTAGAAAGATACTAAGCCATAAACTATAAACTCAAGCACACAGACAGATATGAGGGTACGGGTGCATTACTTTAAATTAATTCCTTCAAAATGAAGCAAAAGACAAAGACTGCCAGTGTTTGTGCTTTCTTTATTCTTCTTTTTTACCGCCTGCATTGAATGGGCATGCTACCATGATCACTGGACTCGCAGACTGTGTATATCTTTTTTTTCCAAAGAGTTTTATCACACTATGCCTCCTGTTCTGTCGTATCTATCTGTGTGCCTATGTTTAACGTTTATTGCAGAATATCTTTGAGAAAGAAAAAAGTGTGCATCGGCAATAAGCTACAGAGCCAGTTTAGTAAGCACTTTTGACATACAGGTTTTCACTCTGAGGATATTGTCGCTATAAATAGTTACGTACCTTAAAGGTACCCGGCAACACTTTTTGATCATGGTTAGAATACAGCGTCGATTGGTGGTAGACGCTATCGAAAAGACACGAGCTAAATATTATAGCGCAGCACGTGGCCTGGAATTTGCAATGAATTATCAAATTCAGAAATCATTGCTCTTTTTTCTCTCGAGAATCGACGGAAGACGCTAAAAAATCACGCGTAGAAGGCCACTTATCAGCCATTGGCTGATCTTCACATAACGCGCTCGGTCGTTACAGGGATCGCCGCAGGAGGCCGTGACTTGTCCACACCTGCGCGTGCGATCACACGAAAAAGCAGCATCTTCGAAGAAAAAAAAAAGAAGAAAAAGTGCTCAAGGTTTCTAAGCGTGCGTGACGTATTTTATTTGTCCTTGCCATTCTTTCCTGCTTAGCCACCAGCGCTTTCGTCAGGATGAAAGCTGAAAGAACGAGTTGGCAGTGTGTGACAAATCTTTGCAACTCCACTCGTGTTCAACAAATTTCTAAAATTTTTGCGGCGTTGAGTTTGCGAGGAAATAGGCTGTTTTAGTGAATCTGTTCTGTGGTGGCTTGAAGAAGTGTTTCAGGACCCCCTCAAATTCTTCAATTTTGACATTTTTTTACATTGAAATATACTACCATGCATTTGGTCGAGATATATTATTGGTTGGCTCAAATAACTTTTTTGCAATTATAAAAGACTACAAGATCTTTCGTAATAAAGACATAATGCGACAGTGGCCTATCAACGAAGTTTGCATTGCACCCATAAAAATGAACGTGTTGGTTGCCTGCATTGCGCAATAAGTGTTACTACTACTACTACTACTACTACTACTACTACTACTACTACTACTACTACTACTACTACTACTACTACTACTACTAATAATAATAATAATAATAATAATAATAATAATAATACTGTTATTAATAAAAAGTTATATTAATCATAATTGTGTTTCCAAGTGGCGTTCTGTAAATAAAAAAACGTGAACAAAGACATGTGGATAAACGCCACCAATCACAGATACGTAGAAGTCACCCGGTAACTTCCACGCTTGTAAATATTGTGCCTCTATTTGGTCATCGTCACCCACATGTAGAGGTTGCTCGCTGCCCCTGCCGCAGGATAGGACAGCCACCGCAAGGCTATCAGCACTGCGACTACTTGAGCAAAATATTCAAGCAAAAGTTTGGCATTAGATGTAGTAGTATCGGATGTTCATTATCAGTTCTATGCATGACCTCTGTACCACGTTAACTGTGGTGGTCGTGCTTTAATAGCACCTCGCAAGAATTGAGCTCTCAGAGGGTCAATCTTCCTCGTTGCAGGCAACAGATGGCCTCGGTTTTGCCCCGATATGTTGAAATTTCTTGGAGATGCAAACTTAATTCGGCTCCGTCGAAAAAAAAAAACGAATGCATTGCACCTTAAATACTTCGATGTATCTTGTCCGGAATGCAACTAGGCAGTCTTTAACGTACATTTAGCTCAGGCAGCAATTCGTCGCCCATGATATCATCAATGGTCTTTAAAAGGGTGTCTTCCTGAGGGAGCTGGTGCTTTGTTGTCATTTAAGACAACCTCTTGCATCTTCCTGTCATCTGCGGTTTTTCATAGTGTTTTCAGTGAATCAGGTGAACTTTGGCGCTATTTTAATGGATACCAACATTATAAAAGTAATAATTTCAGTGGAACACATGCAGACAATTACCATACTATAAATAAGGGTGATTCTTAGCAACACGTAATTCTTGTTTTAATTCCTGACACGGGAAATATTTGGTCCACAGGGCTGGGCAGACCTAAGCTACAACGGCAACCCGCAGATACGCACTCCAAATATTGACGCGCTGGCTTGGAATGGAGTGCGACTCACAAGGCTCTACCACCAGCCGCTGTGCACACCTTCAAGGTCTGCAATCATGACTGGGCGCTATCCCATTCACACAGGTGAACTCTCCAGTGCACCAGTGACCTAATGTGAAGTTATTGATTGATTGATTGATTGATTGATTGATTTGTGGAGTTTACCGTCCCAAAACCACTATTTGATTATAAGAGACGCCGTAGTGGAGGGCTCTAAAAATTTTGACCACCTGGGGTTCTTTAACGTGCACCCAAATCTGAGTACACGGGCCTACAACATTTCCGCCTCCATCGGAAATGCAGCCGCCACAGCCGGGATTCAATCCCGCATCCTGCGGGCCAGCAGTCGAGTACCTTAGCCACTAGACCACCGTGGCGGGTGAAGTTAAGGAATTCGCTTCAAAAAAATTTTCCAAGAAAGGTCTCACAAAGTATACCTAACTGCAATTCCTAAGTAGACGTGTGAAAATTGGTGAATTGCGCCATCACTTTCCACACAATTAGGATCGACAAGACGACATATGTAGAACTTGTAAATTACAGTTATAATTACCATTGGTGCTACTTCAAAAAGTTCATTCCAGAAACGTTTGATAACTTTTTTATCTGGCTTCTCGCGAGGTAAACTTTGACGCCATTGTTATGTTCAGTTTAATTGAACAATTGTTTTTCATGTCATAAGGCAGAACTGCTCACTTCGTGTGAGCTCCGGAAGCCAGTTTTGTCAGTGATATGACAGGAGGTAAGATAGATTATTTCTGTTACAATTCCTAATGAAGTTAGTTTCGCATGGTGGTTTAGCTACCATCATAGAGAAAGTCTGTATTTGTTGAGAAATTATAGCGAGCACCTCAAGATTTCTCGAGCAACTCTGCCTTTTGTGCCTGCTCTTAAAAAGCTTTCTTTTAAACATCACGAAGGTTCATTCACGAAATCCTCCAGTTTGGACGGTATGCTGTACGCCTTGTCACATGTATCAGTTTTGCATTGAGGACTGTTTTAGGAGAGGCCTTAGACTGGAGCCTTTACAAAGTACCTGCCGTACCTTTATACGACGAGTAAGTGTGTGAGTGAAGCAACTTTATTTTGCACATATTAGGCGCGACTTTTTTTCGTGGTGGTGAAAGGAGAGCTTTGTTGAAGACCTTCCAAAGAACGTGAAATATTTTTGCTCACCGGGAAAGTGCGTACTCTGGCAAAACTTATTGCCAATGATCTGAGCCTTTCAACACGTTGCTGATAGAAAGATGGAAGACACCGAAAACAACGTTCTAGAGAACACCGCAGTGTAGAATAAAACAAATTTTACGTGTCACTGGAACAGCTTCCGAAAAATACTATTTGTGGATTTTTGTCTCTTTGAGAGGTATTGCCTATCTGTTAACGCTGAACAATATTGACATCATTTTCCTTACTTTAATCACGCCGTGCTACACCCATTTCCACATTTCTCTGGTTACCTTAATCTTGTGCAAGCTGTTGGGCGAATTGTGTGCACAAGATTTTATACGTCTTTGTATACGTCACTTTCTTCCAAGCTCGCCTCCTCTTTGAGTCTTGTCCGCCAAGGTGGATCTGCAGCCATGGTGCTCAGCTGCTGACCCGAAAGTCACTGGTTCAATACTGGCTGCGGCGCTGGCGTTTCGGCGGAAGCGAAATGTTGTGAGCTCGTGTACTGAGCGCTGCAGGTGCATGCTAAGGAACACCAGGTGGCCCAAATTTCTGGAGCCCTCCACTACAACGTCTCTTATGAACACATCGCGGTTTTGCGACATAAACCACAAATAATATTATGTTTAAATCATCTACAATGTCACACTGAATGAC
This sequence comes from Rhipicephalus microplus, assembly GCF_013339725.1. Classification (NCBI taxonomy): domain Eukaryota; kingdom Metazoa; phylum Arthropoda; class Arachnida; order Ixodida; family Ixodidae; genus Rhipicephalus; species Rhipicephalus microplus. The sequence continues at coordinate 42,627,791 of NC_051173.1, forward strand.
CATACACTATGCTGCCTTCTTATTAAATGTCCAGTCCGTCTCATTTACGAGGCCATTTACTCTGCTTTCTTCACAGAGGCCTCCTTTATACGTTCTTGTTTCTCTTCCTCTCTCACTATCTTTTTGTCCCTAAACATTACACTTTTTTTTCTTTCCGTCGCTTGCTACCTCATCCTTAGTTTCAGCTGCATCCTCCTAGCAAGCGTTCATGTATCAGGCGAGCAGGTAATCACGAATGAAATCTTGATGTTGTTAGTTTTCCCTTGTAATGACATTGGCAAATGGTCATTCATGATCTGAGACTGTCTGCGCTTCGCCTTATTCTTATTCGTATATAAATTGGAGTCTGATGTTTCAGATGTGCTGTCATCACCTGCCCTACATATTCCATGCTAGCTACCGCAAACTACTGTTATCCAACAAAGCAATTGAACGCTATTTTAGTCTTCTGCATGCTAGTTTTAAACCTATCATTTTACCTTATCGGCAAGAATTAGTATTGAACATACACAATCAGTCTGTCGAGTGGCCCCGCAAGTCACTGACACGTGGAATTTGTCAATTACTAAGGTATATTCAATAATTGTTAAGGCACAACTTTCCCAATGTCCGCTTCTAAATTTATTTTTGCATGCGTAAAGTCTAGTTGAAGATACGGTAATTCTTTTTATTTACTTAAACATCCGCGCTTTTCTTGATCTTCACATTTTGCTAAGTGTTAATATACTACCTAATTTGCGTTCAAAGCACCGCTGTTTAAGTGTTTGAAATTCACGATTATTTGACTAAATGCGCTTGCGCCAGGGTCCATGGCGCGAGTGGGAGCGTGGACTGCTCCCTTTTCGCATGAATATAATGCGAGGAATGTGGCTTCGCCAACTGCCACCACCGCTGACTGACCCGAATGCTACGCCTGACAATAAAGGGTACCTAAAAGTCAGCTAGATTGATGTCTACAAAAAGTGTTCTTTGTACCTGCACACGTCTTTCTCTTTCCAACATCACTTTCCCAAATAGACGGAGTTAATCGCAAAACCACCAAGTACGCCCATGTCCTTACGACTTACACTCTCACACGTCAGCTTGATTTTGAGACATTACAACAGCCTCGATGAGCTGCTAGAGGCAGACTGATTCATTCAGTGCAAACACCTCCTGCTAATCCCTATACTGGCCGCCATCTCCTTTCACGGCCACGGCATTCCGTCCTACTACTTTAGCCTCAGGCCCGTGCGACAACATAAGTTCCTGCGATACAAAATATCCTTAATATTTCACCCTTACCGCTTAAGGAAAATCTCTGGTGCGTAGGTCATACTAAAATAATGTCAATTTCAGGTTGAAGAGGCAGTTATTCCACAGATGGGTAGCTCATTTTGCTCAAAAACTCGTTCATAATTTTATTAAATAATGAATGCTGAGCCAAAACAGAAACGGAAACAGGGAACTGCGCTGTCTTCTATGAAGGGTATCTTATTACGTCACTAAATTCATATTCGATGAGGTCGCCAAATTCGCTACACACCGCACAGCTGGCCTTGGTGTAAACCCAGCTCTCGTGCATCCTCTGACGCTCGAAAAGCGAGTTGGCGATGTGATCTGACGCGGGTTCATACTCTGCCAGCTCGTCGGAACTTACCAGCGACAAGCTCAGCGATGATTGCAGCGACTATCTGAGCGCCGAAGAGTCATCTATTGATTTCGACCCGCCGGCGCTTGTGACATCTCACGTGCCCTGATTCCATCTCCCTGTTGTTCAATATTGTGCATGCTTAGTGTAATACCCCACATTAACGGCGACTTACAGGCTGTATGAAACTTACAGAACTGAACTGTGCTCACGTCGTTGCAGCCTCCTAGAACAAAGCGCGCGCTGCGTCCGTCCGCTGGGCAAGGCATAGTTTTGAAAAAGAGTAGGCACTTGCGTCACACACACAGGTTGGTCCGCGTTTACAAGTGTGATTACAGAATTGGCTACCAATTGTTAAAATTGGTTTCCAGAAGGACTAAATGACTCACGGTTGGATAATTTAGCACAAATAAACATGGTACCGAGGAGAACAGAGCTTCAAAGCCCTGTTCCCACTCACAGGCCGGCTCACATTAGCGGCAAGTCTGCCTCACTGTTTGGTGTTTAACGTTTTCAAGCCGGCGCTTTTGGCGGGCTGTTTGCTTTGCTCATGTCTGGCGTTCTTTGTCGTTCGGATAATAGGTCCTAGACCCGTTTGTGTTTCATTTTCTTTTTGCCGGGTATTGACCTAGTCAATAAGTGATGAAGGAGCTACATAGGTAAGCCACGTCCGTCTGCGTCTGCCATGTGACGCTTCGACATGCTTGTTTCTTGCTCCGTGGTTTTCATGCTCCAATTGCGGATGTCATCCGTGCTTTTCCGAAGCTTTGTGGCAGTAGTTATTTAGGCGTTTTAGCCTATTCGGTATACAAAGAGCTGCAGCGTAGAACCAAATAAAGTGTCTCAATGCTGGTACCTGGAGAATTAACACCAGCTATACAAAAATAAGAACAACTGACAAACGTGTATTCCATGCCCTCTGAGATTCAAGAAGAGTCCATCGCTACTCTCTTAACTGACAACATTGACTATTTTAGTATGACTAATAAACATGGGGCCCAATCAATTCGAGCATTGGGTTGTCGAAGCTTAAGAACATGATTCCAAAGTTAATGTAAGCATCAGCTCGGAGCTTTCAAGCTACAGTACGCACGAAGGCTGCATGTCATATTCTAGGGGGTCGACAACTGCATTCCGAAGTGAGCCATGTTTTTCGGAGGCTCACGTGTTTTGTCGGTGAAGCTTGCCGTGCACTTCGAACAGCCCTGCCGCCGACGGCTGCTTGTTACGATACAACACAATCACGGCAGACTCGCCGCTAGCATGAGCGGGCCCTAAAACACCGGGCCTCACTCGTCGCTGAAGACATCTCAGGGGCCCCAAACTAGGGGTTCCTCCCACGCGATTCATTGTCATTCAAACACTATTGAAGACGTTTTACTATTTCGAAAGAAAGACTTGCGTTGCGCTGTTACGTTAAACGCGAGCAGGCACGACGCTTAAACTGTGGCTCACCGGCTAAGATAGTATAAAAAGCCCTCTGGAGGTTTCTGTTCCAATTCTTTCGTTCTTATTTCTTCTACTGGTTACGCTGAAATGGTGACGCATTAGGCAAGAATGAGTGTCTCTTAGAGCTGTGCCTTAAATGAGGAGCACAGCTCTAAAGCATTTAAAGCACAGCTCTTAGATCGGTGCTCTAAATGTATATCCTAGTCTAAACTTTTTTAACTTCCGCTCATAATTTGAATCTATTTGTCCTAAGGATAATTTACCTCGTATTGTAGTATGACCAGCTATCAATACACTTTTGTAGTGGCGGACCTGTTCAATGTCGACTTTGTGGTTTTGTAACAGTCGCCCGGCCTCCTAATAATGTTCACCCATAGTGTTGTGCACTACAACGCCTTCCGTGTTTTTTGTGCCTCCTATCTTTCTTCTGGAGAAAGTGAAACCAATTAAAGGCATTGGCTTCTTTGCAGCAACAATCATCGTGCAGTGTTTTGCTGAGTTAGCTTTGTAGAGCAAAATACCTTTGTTCATGGTACTCAAGTTTCAATACAATGGGACTTGCCCCGCACATTATCGGTAGATTTATCTAGTGCTCTAGGATTGAGCTGTCCGTCCACAGCGTCTGTTTCGAAACCGTAAATCGAACGTTCTGAACTAGGCTTACAAGGTTCTAGCCTTTTACTACGTGGGTGATTCAGTTATCCACGTGATAGAAATTAAACATGGCGATGAGGTGCTCTCGGTCAAGTTTAAATATATGACGCACTGCTTTGAATGAATAGATAAAATTTAGTTTAGAGTCCTGAGCTAAAATTATATTTGTTGTAATTGTAATGAGCACCAATACTAATTGCTCTTACAATACTGCTGGCTAATAAATATGTTTAAGGCTTAGATAGTCCCCCACTTATACCTGCATAGAAGCTGTTGCGAGAGCTATGCTCGGCGCCGCTTTGACAGTGGTGTACCTATAAAATGTGATTAGCATGCAGCGAGTTAAAATATCAAGAGTTACAATATCCTTTGATTATACCAATAATATTTTTATTTGCACTAGTACGCCATTCCTAATTTCTTGTATTCATCAATTACTAAGGCCAGCTAACGAATACAAATAAATTGATGAAAGAAAGCTTCAATAACTGTGGTATTGAAATTTCATATCTCACAGACTCGACTCACTGGTATTCTGCAAACATTTGTTTATTTATAGAAACTGGTGGCCAAATATTGTGTTATGCTAATATTTTGCAGAACTGCCGCGAGTCTAACAACCTTTTCTAGATGACACTGTGAACTAAGTGACCAGCTACACGTGCGTCACTTGTCGCGAGCATGCAAAAAATTGCAAATAATGCATTGGACATTTGTGCCGGCATCTGTTTCATAAACATAAAGCTTGATAAGTGCTTTTTGCTTGCGATTCGCAGCTAGGCCCATAATCAAATATCTCACTGCCAGCAAATATATTATAAAACTTTGAGCAGAGTCTCAAATATCTAGTGTTGATTGCTAGCCAATCTCAAGCTGCTCAATTAACCCACACGTACGCAATTGGATTCTTGAACATATTTGCATCTTGAATCTTGAACATATTTGCAGGAATGCAGCACTTCGTAATCATGATGTCCGAACCCAGAGGATTGCCTCTCAACCTTAAGCTCCTTCCGGAATGGCTTAACGATCTGGGATATGCATCTTACATCCTCGGAAAGGTACGCCGTTTTGGGATTGCCTTCCTGCACGTTGTGCTGACTACACATACAAGTAGGCGTGCGTCCATGCTTGATTATAAAGATTTACTGCATCAAAAGTTTCTTCAGTGAAATTATAGGACGCTACAAAAATTTTTCAGAATTATTGAAACCATCAAGAAACCAACGAACCAATGTTCATAGCGTCCATATACCTCAAATTTCTTGATGAAAACGTAAATCCTTTGCTTACTTAAAGAGCAATGTAAAAGTGCCACTTTCTGTCAGTTGAGACTTTGTAGACAACGTGACCGTGGCTTCCTTGTACGAACCCCAAACCCAGCAGTCCTAAATTAAAGGAAGACGTCAATATCGTACGGTTCCTACTGATGACGATGCAGACTGGGCCACGTCATTTTGTTTCTCCACTTTAGTTTGGAACGCCATTTACAGTTCATTGATTCCCACTTTTGTAGCCCTTCACACGTGATGTGCTCCAAGAATTGTCGGAATCAGCCACCATGCTGCCAAATATACTACCATTGCCGAACGTCTCATGTCCCTGAACAATACATATCGAAGCGCAAACTAAATAACACGTTAGACTTATCTGATTTTCAGAATTAAGGATTTTTCAATGAACTAGCGTTTGCTTTATCATTTACACCACTTGTGCTAAGCTGCGCTGAAGAACAATGCAACAGAATTTTATATGCGGTAATGTTGCTTTGCCCAGATACCTTAAAGCACGTATGCTCGGTCTCTGTTGCGCAACGGGATCAACAGGTCAAGTTCACTTTGTATCTCCCACTTTTTCATTCGACTGTTAAGTAATATGTAATGTTTAGCGGATTACATAGGGGCAAAACAAACTGGTTAAATGCACAATACCTTATATATTACCATTGGTTTTCAAGATTTTTGTTGTGTTTGCAAGATATTTCTTAAGACATATGTATTGGAAATGCCGAAACTTTAATTTGAAATTTCGGACTTGTTCTTCTCGCAACGCTTGTATATGTCTTTTTGAATCAAAAATATTTTGCCTAATGGCAGACTATCAAAATGAAAAAAAAACGTGTTTGTCACGCCATTCCAACTTTTCGGATGACTAAATACCTAATTTTTCGGCATGCGTTCTCAAACTGGCTCCGGTGGCGTGCTCATGGTTCACCTTCTGGGACTGAGGGGGGCGGCGGAGCTATACCGCAGCACCGCCTCCCTATCAGGTCAATGTACGGGGCAAATTTGTCGCTACCTCTCTCTTAGGCGACTTCGAAAACGGCCACCCCTTGCCCCCCTCCACCTAATGCACACGCCCATGCCGCCGAACACAGGGGATCCGTGAAGATGAATTTTTCTTAAGGTCCCATGCTAGCGGCCCAACTGATTGGAACCCGCTTTCAATATACCTTCAATCACCACTGATGTATTTACTTAATGTAGAATGAAGTTGCACTGCATTCTACATTTAGCAAAGCCATTGCACTTAGCATCCGCCCATCGTGTGCCTGCGGGAAGCGAAAGATCCACGTGGTAGCAGCACTAAATATTCGTCGCCTAAGGCACGCCATGAAACTACTCACATTTGGAACTCGTGATGAGAATGCACAGAGCGCTGCTAAGGCATGTTCATGGCTATTCAAACCATTTAAGACTATATTAGTTCAACGGCCACCTCGTTGCTACACTCATGGCTCATGGAACATCAGCATTCACGTAGTACAGTTTTTATAAACCATGATTTGACACAGATCAGTGTCGTTTTCCTAATTATTACACGCAATGATTGCTTGTACGCGTAGGAAGCATTGCTTCGAGCTGGGTGTTTGATACACGAACATTTAGGTGTATCTTTATGACCGAAATATGAGTCCACGGCCGTTTTGCTTCATGACTTGCATGCCGCCATTTGGTCTGAGGGCCCATCACGCAGCTCGTGAATGAGCGTAGGGAAGGGGAGAGAATAGGACGTGCGTGTGCTTTGAATGTTGTAGTATCAACGGCAGGTCTACATCAACGGCAATGGCTTTTCGTATTTGAGTAGGAATAGGCAAACGCGGGCAATGCTATCACTGTTTTTGCACGTGCCAAGAAGCATGATAAGCTACACCCTCACCCCTCCCCCTCCAGACACATGGATTTCTACTTTGTTTTTGCTGGAGAAAGTGTAATATGCAGCATTCTGTAAATGACGTCAGGTTTCCAAAGAACTGCATAAGTGACGACCCTTGTTTTATTGGAATAGTGCGGGAATGTTCTCGGCAAATGGAAGGCATGTCACTTTTATAAAAAAGTTTGTAATGTTAGTGCCTTATATTCTTTGGTATATTTCTTCACCACTGTAAACTGAATGGATATAGGAACAATCTTAAAATTGTTGATTTTGTTTCACTATATTCAAGAAGTGTTCTCGCATATACTTTTTTTGATTTTCCCGTATATCTATCCCTTCTCTTGCTCTCAAATAAACGGCAGCTTCGCTTTTTTTGGGCAGTAAATCTAACTACCGAAAACAAGGTCCTGCACAAATTGAATTCGCGTAATCGCACTAACTGTGAGCACCTAAACAGCACAGCACAATCGCACTTAACGTGATTTTATTTTAACAGACTACTCGCAGGAATCTGTGAGATGAAATCCAACGAAATCTTGTTTTTGCATGCCTTATCACTCTCAATTTGCAGTGGCACCTCGGTTTCCACAAGACTGAGTACACACCTACAAACAGGGGCTTCTTGAGCCATGTCGGAAGCTGGGGCGGTGCCTGCGAATACACAACACATCAAAGGGCAGCGGTGAGTAATCTTTCATGTTGCCATAGGGGCTTTCGAATAAACATTCATGAGGCTAGATTTTCTGCAGAAATAGAAATAGTGCAGGCACAGTGCTTCAAGGCTTCCATAATTATTATTTTATAATTTCCTAGTTTTACTTAATTTGCTAGCTCAGTATTTATACTCATGGCAGCGTTCACCCGAAATGTCGGTGAGGTCACTGTGAGGTTATTGATTTTTTGAATAGTAATACTGTGCTACCTGTTTCCGTTATTTATATTTATTATGCAAGAAAGCGAACTAGCTCGTCTTCATGAATACAGTATTGCTTGAAAATGTTTCTTTTTTTCAATTCAAGCTTGTGCTGCAATATATTCTCTGGAACAGCTTATTGGTAGTCATAAACTTTGCCACTGTTTACGCGACAGTGTAATACATGCATAGACAAACTCTATAGCGAATGTGATCGTTTTGTACGGCATCTATCAACACTATGTATATCTAGAGAAAAGCAACTTGTAATGAACCAGATGCAAGCCAGTAGGCGACACCGCACAGGCGAATGGAATCTACGAACTTTAGAACAGAAAAATAATAACGCGGAGCCACAACATTCACATGAGGAGGAATTACCAGTGAAGGTAGATTTGCTTTGCAGCTGTAGAGAACAGTTCGCACATTTACGTAGAGTACTATAGGTTAAGTGACCTCTTTTGCACGGTATGCTTCCGCAGTCGGCTTTTAAAATGCTGCAGTGGACACCCACAGAAATATTTGTTTTCTCCGGCATGATCGTGCTGCGCCAGCTCGGCGTCTCACCCGATCACGTTTCTCGTTCCGCTCGTCGTCATTCTATCATGCTACTGCACCCGCACCGCACAACACCAACGCATAAAGCATACCCACCACAATCCAGGTATAGCTTGTAGCCTGCATGATAACCAGTTCATAATTGCGATTCTTTTTAGTTATCTGGGGAACACTCTATAAAGTGTGGAAATATGGGCAATTTTCGCATTACATGAACGCATCACCAGATCATCAGAAAAATGTTAACAAATTTACATACATAGTGCTACCTTATTTATTTCAAGTATGTTGTGCTGCTTTTACAGTCGTGTTGCTCTAAGGACTAATGCCATCGTCCGAGATGGTTGTATTTTCAAAATAAGAAGCACAATAAATGCGTGCTGTGCGTACAAAAAGTAGTGCTTGTTCTTCAATGAGTATTTCTCTCACACCTTGTCAAATGTACAACTTTTCATAAAAAAGTATTGTCAAGGGCGTGTAAATGCCTCTACGAACCAGCTGCTCAGATGACACTGATTGAACAAACACCACAATGTTGTTGTGGGGCTAAGTCCGGGACGCCCTGTCGACTGAAAATTCTGTGCCTTCTGTGCAGTGTGATTTTAGTCACATACCGACTGATGGTTCCTGAATAATTACTTCTCGTAACATAATTATGGTGAAGGTTGTGGGTTTTAGGACTACTTTGCTGCCTCCCTCATCTAACCACTATGCTTGAAGATGGTACGCACACTATGCAGACTGCCCACAGCAGTTGTTTCAAAGAAAACAATGCATACAAATCCTCGGAAGTGGAGCATCCAATTTTTTTTGTTTTCATGAACGATTTCCGATAAGTAAACTTATCCATAGACGCAGTTTTTTTCGTTTTTCATTGAAAAACCTTGCGTATCTATTTTATACTAATAAGTATTCTATTTTGTTTTAGATCGGTTCTAATGACTATGGTCTGGATTTTAGAAGAAATTCAACACTGGCACCAGAGGATAGTGGGCGATACTACACTGAAATCATCACGGAAGAGGCAGTGTCACTAATCAAGAATCATCCAGTAGACAAGGTAAGTTTCCATCGTAGATATTCAGAAATTGAAAAACTTTGTTTTTTGGCATTTATCAAAGTGATTTGAGCACTGTTCGAGCAAAAAGGTCAGATCGAGGCCTCTATTACTTATGTTTTATTCTTTAAAGGTTCTAGGTATAATGTGGCCGTGCGAGAGATATCACCTGATATACCGAATAATAATGGCTCATACATGCAAATATACTGTTACTCAGAACATCGAATGCTGCAGTTCATTTCGCACGAGGGGCTTTCATTAAAATAAACTACGACTGAAAAATCTTTAGAGTATCAGATCATCGGTAAGAGAGTCGTCTGAAATAAAAAATACTATAAGATACGTAGAGACGAAAGCAGGCAGTGTAAGAAACAAAGTGCCTCAATCTGCATTAACTTTACCATCAAGGCTTAATTTTAGATAGGTATGTGGGTTTTAACGTGACAAAACCACCGTGAGATTATGAGAGACGCTGTAGTGGAGGGCTTCTGAAATATTGACCACCTGGGATTCTTTAACGTGCACCCAAATCTGAGCACACAAGCCTACAACAATTCAACCTCCATCGGAAATGCAGCCGCCGCAGCCGGGATTTCATCCCACGTCCTGCGGGTCAGCAGCCGAGCACCTCAGCCACTAGACTGCCGTGGAGGGGAGTGGGTTTAATATAGAAAATATTAGTTATTCTTTCAAAAATCATGCTTGCCCAAATGGGCAAATATTTTTATTTTGTTTACCTGACGATGTACATATTGTCACGCAGCAAAGGACGACGCAGTTGTCTATAAGGAAAACAAGTTTATTGGAGCGAGTTTGTGCTCCCCTAACAACTGAAAGAATACATAGGCGGCGAAGCAGCGGTCGGCAAAACGACGTGCACGCTAGTGAGCGTCGGCGATTGAATGTCGTGGCATCGGCTGTGCGGGAATTTATATCCCTCGGCGCGAGCGTTTCTCGAATAGTCGAATTGTATCGAGAACGCTGTGATCGCGTTTGTTCGAAACGCTGTTTGTTCGGAACGCGCGAAACGCTGTTCGATAGCGTTTGTTCGAAACGCTGTGAAAACAGTCAGGCCGAAAAAGCAAAGTCAGGCGCAGCCAGGCCGAAAAAGCAAAACACAAATAAACAAACCCAATGCATTGTTCGCGGCATTACCCCCCCTCTAAGAGTGCATCGACCCGATGCTAACATAAGGGACAGTCCAAACAAATTAAAATAAAAGTTCGTCATCGTCCGTAGAAAGGTTTTAAGCGAACCACATGGACGACTTCGGGCCACGTGCGTCGTCGTGATGTACGGGAGTCCCCATCGGCGATCACTTCGTACTTTAGTTCGCCAACACGTCGTAGAATCTGGTAGGGTCCGAAATAGCGTCGTAGAAGTTTCTCACTGAGTCCACGTCGTCGAATAGGAGTCCAAACCCACACACGATCTCCAGGATGGTACTCGGTGTCTCGGTGTCGGAGATTGTAGCGTCCGGCATCCACCAGTTGCTGGTTCGTTACACGAACTCGAGCGAGCTGGCGGGCCTCCTACACACGTTGGAAGTATCCTTGGACGTCGGCGTTGAGGTCGTCGTCTTCTACGTGCGGAAGCATGGCGTCGAGCATCGTAGTCGGCCGTCTTCCGTAGACGAGCTCGAACGGTGTCATCTGCGTGGTTTCTTGAATAGCCGTGTTGTACGCAAACGTGACGTACGGGAGGACTTCGTCCCACGTCTTATGTTCAACGTTGACGTATAGACAGCATATCCGCGATTGTCTTAATCAGCCGTTCCGTTAGTCCGTTCGTTTTGGGGTGGTACGCCATCGTTCTTCGGTGATCCGTGTTTCTGTAGCGTAAGATTCCTTGCATGAGCTCCGCAGTGAAGGTCGTTCCGCGGTCTGTGATTAGGACCTCAGGGGCTCCATGTCGCAGCACAGCTTGGTTAATAAAGAACTTTGCAACTTCTTGTGCAGTTCCCGTCGGAAGAGCGGTGGTCTCTGCGTAGCGCGTCATGTAGTCTGTCGCTACGACAATCCATTTGTTCGTGGATCGGCATGTAGGGAACGGTCCCATAAGGTCCATTCCGATTTGTTGGAAGGGCCTTGTTGGGACGGCGATCGGCTGCAGAAGTCCGGCGGGTCTCGTCGGTGGTGTTTTTCGTCGCTGGCAGTCACGGCAGCTCCGGACGTAGTGAGTGACATCGGGTGTAAGGCGGGGCCACAAGTATTTCGCCTTAATTTTTGTAATCGTGCGAGCTGTTCCGAAATGTCCGGAAGACGGGTCGTCGTGGCGCGCTTCCAAAATTTCTTCACGAAGGTCTGCGGGGATGACAAGTAGATAATTCGTTCTGGTTCCGGGGTTCAAATTCTTCTTCACTAGGATGGAGTTTTTGAGGCAGAACGCTGGTAAGTTGCACTTGAACGCCCTAGGCACAGCGACGTTGCGTCCTTCGAAGTAGTCCATCATGATGAGGAGGTCAGGGTCGACATGCTGCTGGGCGGCTAGGTCGCTCTCTGTCACGACTCCGAAGAACGCGCTGTCTTCATCGGAGTCCTGTGGTGGTGGGTCGACTGGGGCGCTGGACAGGCATTCGGCGTCGGAGTGTTTCCTGCCGGATTTGTAGAATATTGTAACGTCGAACTCTTGCAGGCGCAAGCTCCACCGCCCAAGACGGCCAGAGGGGTACTTCAAGTTGGCGAGCCAACACAGCACATGATGGTCTGTCACAACCTTAAACTGTCTAACATACACGTATGGGCGAAATTTCGCAATGGCCCATATGATAGTCAGGCACTCTTTCTCGGAGGCAGAGTAGTTTCTCTCCTCCTTTGACAGACCACGGCTTGCATAGGCGATTACCTTTTAGTAACCGCTTTGCTTTTGGACGAGGACGGCACCCAAACCGATATCACTGACGTCCGTGTGCATTTCCGTTTCGGCGTTTTCGTCGAAATGAGCGAGCACGGGCGGGTTTTGAAGGCGTTGTTGCAGCTCGCAGAATGCCTTTTCTTGGTCGTTTTCCCAGCTGAAAGGGGTGCTTTCTTTCGTCAGGCGCGTGAGTGGCTCTGCAATGCGTGCGAAGTTTGCGGCGAAGCGCCGGTAGTATGCGCACAGTCCGAGAAACCTTCGCACACCCTTTTTATCTTTCGGCCTTGGGAAGTTCGCAATGGCTGATGTTTTTGCTGGGTCAGGTAGGACTCCCGCGGCGTTCACGATGTGACCGAAGAACTTGAGTTCCTCGTACGCGAAACGGCACTTCTCAGGCTTCAGCGTTAACCCCGACGTACGAACGGCCTCAAGTACAGATTCCAACCTTGTGAGGTGTTCGTCGAAAGTCCGGGCGAATACGACAACGTCATCGAGGTATACGAGGCAAGTGTGCCACTTCAGGCCTGCTAACACAGTGTCCATGACTCTCTCAAACGTTGCGGGCGCCGTGCACAGCCCAAACGGCATCACTTTCAACTCGTATAGACCGTCCTGGGTTATAAATGCAGTCTTCTCTCGGTCTCTCTCGTCCACTTCAATTTGCCAGTAGCCGGTCTTCAGATCCATGGATGAGAAATACTTAGCGTGGCAGAGGTGGTCGAGGGCGTCGTCAATTCGTGGCAGGGGGTACACGTCCTTTTTGGTGATTTTGTTTAGTCTCCGGTAGTCAACGCAGAATCTTAAAGTGCCATCTTTTTTCTTCACGAGTACAACCGGCGCAGCCCATGGACTTTTCGATGGCTCTATTATGTCGTCGCTGAGCATGTCATCTACTTGAGTCCGGATGGCTTCGCGCTCGTGTGAAGAAACGCGGTACGGTGACTGTCTGGTAGGTCGGGCTCCATTTTCGGTTATTATCCGGTGCTTCGCCAAAGGTGTCTGCCGTAACTTCGAGTTCGAGGAAAAAAATTGCCCGCAGCTTCCCTCGGGGGAACACTGAGGAGGATGCGGACCATATAATTGGTTAACGGGGTGTTAAAGTGCGACTTGGGTCGATGGCTAAATTGGTTAACGTGGTTGTGAAATGGGGTGTTAAATTGCGACTTACTTAGGTCGATGGCTAAATTGGTTAACGTGGTTGTAGGAGGGGGTGTTAAATGAGTGAACACGTACACACGTATGCGAAAGGGCGGCGCTGGTCGAAGGGACGTCGATCATTGTGTTTGTGGATTCGTTGGAATTCATTTCACCGCGACCTTGGACGTCGACGCGCCGTACAAACCAAGCGACGAGCGGCAACTGAGCGAGCGAGCGCCGACCTTGAGTATATATACAGCACGACGGCGCATGCACAGTCAGCTGTTGAATGTTCTCGAAGCGCGACGCCACATGCGCGTCCACTGGAGAATCAGGAGAATTGTAGATGTCGAACGCGGTGTGTAGAGGAGGAAGGGTGCACAGATGGTGGAGGAGTGAAGCGCGCGCGGTGTGTAGAGGAGGAAGGGATGCACAGATAATGGAAGAGTGGGCGACGGCGCGACGGCGCATGCGCGCGCGTCAGCTGTCGAATGTTCGAGAAGCGGTGCGAACGGCGCGGACGGCGCACTACAAGGCGCGAGTATAAGATGCTCCGCATCTAAAACACTCTCTGTAGCGACGGAGCAACTCCAGTAATCTGTCCCGATTTTCTTGCGACAGCGCCAGGTTCTCGTCGAAAGGATGTGGCAGCCTGGAAGCATCTGCGCGTGCGCGTTCAAAGTTGGCGACCGCGATCACTTGACTCGCTTCTTGCGTTTCTTCGAGGAACGCAATTGCAGCTCCCTTGTTTAGATGCTGGTACTTCTCGCTGAAATTGGTGACCAAAACGTGGGATCTGTGTTGCTTAAACCGTGCAATGCCTCTTTCGACAGACACGCCGCCGTCTAGAAGCAACCTTTGGTCAGTCTCCACGATAGCGTCGACATCAGGAGCAGCACCTTCACAATAGACGGCGATCATCAAGCTTGCGCGGGGTGGCAGGGTGACGTGATCGTCGGCGATCCTTACAGCAGCACGGTGTCCGAGGTTCGGCTGCGGCGTCGTGGAGTGATCGGAAAAACGTTATCGACCTTGTCTGCAGATCAATTTTTGCGCCATTGTCCGTCAAAAAGTCCATTCTGAGAATTACGTCGCGGAAGCAGTTAGGCAAAATGACGAACTCCGCAGCGTACGTAGTGCCGTCTATGGTGACGCGCGATGTGCACATTCCACTTGGGGTCACGAGGTTGCCTCCTGCTGTGCGTATGTGGGGACCGTCCCATCCGGTCGTATCTTTCTTTAGCTTGGACGCGAATGACCCGCTCATGACCGAGTGGTCGGCTCCTGTGTCGATGAGGGCGACTACGTCAAGGCCGTCGATGGACAACTGAACGTCGAATGCCGCTTTCCTTGAATTTCGGGTCCGTCGGGGCGTCGTATCGCGGCTTGCGCGTGTTGATGGTCGGGCACTATGCGTCGTCATCGTGGTCTTCTCAGCGGCAGGCTTCGTCATTTCGGGTGCGCGTCGCGCAGCGTAGCTGTCGTCGTTTTCGGGGGTCTCGTCAGGGTGTCGTCGGGTAGTCGGGATGAGGGCATGTCGTGAATCACGGTCTTGCGTCGTTGGAGGGTTTTCATTTTCTCGCCGTTGTGCAACTTCACCTCCAGAAGTTGCTGCTTTAGTTTCCTCCTCGTGGGCTGGGGGACCTTCCACGGGCGAAGTCAGCATTGCTGCGATGGTTGGGGGATTGGTACGGGTAGGGCGAAGGCGAACGGTTGAAACGGGATGGTCCACGGCTGGTGTTCGACAGGTATTCTTCGATCTCAAATGGGCGCTGACCGGGTCGCGGGCGGGGTGCGTCGACAGAGAACCCACGCAAACCCAGCCTCTTGTACGGGCAGCGGCGGTAGACGTGGTCGGCCTCTTCGCAATGGAAGCACAGCGGACGATTATCTGGCGTTCGCCACACCTCGGTCTTCCTGGGCGCCTGGTTTCGGGTTACAGGGGGTCGGGCGGGCGACATTGGGCGGCGATACGGCGGGGCCTCTTGATAACGGGTTGGGACGGGTCGGGGTCGACGAGCAGCAGCGGAGTAGGTCATCGCTTGTTGTTCGTAAGATGCTTCCGACGGCGTAGAATTCCCCAGTGCTTGCTGAACTTCCTCGCGGACGACGTCAGTGAGGGAGGCGACTTGGGGCTTCGGCGTTGCTGGGAACAATTTCCTCAGTTCCTCGCGAACGACGGCGCGGATGGTCTCCCGCAAGTCTTCCGTTGCCAATCCAGGGGCGTTTACCGGGTTCACCGAAGGGGTGTTGAGTGGTCTATTGTATTGCCGCGAACGCATATCCAAGGTCCTCTCGATCATCGAAGCCTCGGTGACGAACTCAGCGACGGTCTTAGGGGGGTTGCGGATGAGTCTAGCGAAGAGCTCTTGTTTAACTCCCCGCAACAGAAAGCGCACCTTCTTCTCTTCTGCCATTTCGGGGTCAGCTCTCCGGAACAGCATCTTCATCTCCTCAGCGAACAGTACAACACCTTCGTTAGGGTGTTGCATTCGCGTCTGCAACAAAAGGGCGGCTCGTTCTTGCCGCACAACCGTAGCGAATGTTTTGAGGAATTCGCTCTTAAAGACAGTCCAGTCGGTTAGGGGGCCTTCATGGTTCTCAAACCACGTTTGAGCTGCATCCTCCAAATAGAAGAAGACATGACAAAACGTTTCTTTGTCATCCCACCTGTTAAAGATGCGGATGCGCTCCAGCTTCTTCAGCCACTCTTCTGGGTCTTCACCAGGAGATACTCGGAATGATGGGGGCTCACGAGGTTGTTGTAGAACGACGGGAGGGTTGGTAGCGCTGGTCATGGTGCCTGCGCTGATCATCGTGGTTTTTACGTCTTCTTTCCTCTTTTTATCCGGAAGCAGTCCAAACTCTGGCTGAAGGCCTTGCTGTCGACGGCTGACACGAGTTGGACGTGCTTGTCGTGTTGGGCTTGCTTGTCGGCTTGGCAATGGCTTAGGGTTCATGTACCCCGCACCTCCACCAGATGTCACGCAGCAAAGGACGACGAAGTTGTCTATAAGGAAAACAAGTTTATTGGAGCGAGCTTGTGCTCCCCTAACAACTGAAAGAATACACAGGCGGCGAAGCAGCGGTCGGCAAAACGACGTGCACGCTAGTGAGCGTCGGCGATCGAATGTCGCGGCATCGGCTGTGCGGGAATTAATATCCCTCGGCTCGAGGGTTTCACGAATAGTCGGATTGTATCGAGAACGCTGTGATAGCGTTTGTTCGAAACGTTGTTTGTTCGGAACGCGCGAAACGCTGTTCGATATAGTTTGTTCGAAACACTGTGATAGCGTTTGTTCGAAACGCTGTGAAAACAGTGATAGCACAGGCCGGCGCAGCGAGGCCGAAAAAGCAACACACAAATAAACAAACCCAATGCATGTTTCGCGGCAATATTTGCCCAGGAACATAAATCAAGGCGCAAATAAAATATACTCAGCATCGTCGTAAATATTGCAACAGGACTCCAACAAAAAATGGCTCCCAACAACTCATGGCATTTAATGTGTTGGTGCCAGCATTAGACGATGTATAAATATTGCCATGTACCTTTAAAGAGATTAAGGAAGCAGGCACGGGTATATAGCCTAATACGAGGAACCAACCAGAGCCTGTATTTGAAATAACTTGCATTCATGAAAATAATAAAACTAAGGCGGAGCTACACTGTAGCCGCCATACAGTAGAGAACAAGCACTGCCCCGCCATGGACTGCCATAGTTAGATTCCACGCGGAAAAAAAAAACTCTCGCAAACATTCCTCGCCCACTCGCATGTCTTTTACCGGGCTTAAGATCTGCGACTGAGTAGATCTCATTCAGATGCACCTAATCTATTGAAAATGCCACACTGAACAAAATGCTTCCATAGCAGTGGCGGTACACAGATAATCAAAATAGCCAGTCCGTGGCAAGACAAATAGGAATATGATTAAGGAGATAAATAATTGTTAACGGGCTGTCAATTCTTTTCCTAGATTTTCCGCTAAGGTCTACCCACTTTAATTATGACCTTTAGTGATCTAGGCATTTTTCTGGGCGTTAGTAATTTGTACCACATTCCAGTACACTACAACTGGTAGTGTGCGAAATACTAAAATGAAGTAAAAACAAAGTTGGAACGAAACAAAATACCCATAAAAATAAATAAAGCACATTATGTGAACGACCAAAAACAATAATATGTGAAATAAAAATATCATATTAAAATAGAAGCACAAAGTTTTTTTGTTACTGGGAGAAACGCGCAATCATCACTGTAGTAACGTTGCATACAAACAATATGCTGAGAATTCATGTACACGTGAATGCCCTATAAATGCAGGTTCTGCTTTTTGAAAAGCAGCCACCATATATCGATTTATGGATGTTGTTCAAGCCCTATGAAACCAATACTTAGTAAATATTCAGAGTGGCATGTGAGTGAGCACAAGCCAATTCGGCAAAAGAGGACGACCGGTTCCACGAAAAAGTCCATTAAACGAAATACCACACGTTCGCAGATGCTAGCGTTTCTTTAATAAAGAACGCTCAAACCTTTCTTTTATTCATTCTTAGAGCGAACATGAACTAATGAACAGTCTCAAACAAACTGGAGAATGAATTACCAACAATATCAGGAGCTTTAGAAGCTAGAACCGTGGTATCGTTGCAAGTACGCCACACTAGAGGGATCTGTCGATTTCGACAAATCGGTGTTCTTTAACCTTCCTTTACATCGCATAATATATTAATCGATTCCATTTACTACTCATTGCAGTAACCACCTCAGCCAAAAAACTGTGCCCTTTTTCATAGCAGAAGTGAGCGGTAACCGCAGTACTACAAGGCGATCGTGTTAGAATGAGATCACCAGGTTTACTTAGCAATCTAACGCTGTTTGTCTGCAAATGCATTGAGAAGAGAACATTGTTCTAGCTGATACATCACAAAACTTTAGATGCAAAGCAGCTCGCTGACTATATAGGCTGTTTAATACCCCTGTCACACGGGGACCCGCGAAGACCGTTTAACTCCCTCGACCTTACGACAACGAAGATGCGGTCCGTGTCACACAGCCACCCTTATGCAAACGAAGGTAAACGGAGCGTTTCGCAAAGGACGTTCAACGATATCCCTTCGCAGTGAAACGAGGTACTCTCGTCCCCGGCGGTCCAGAGGTCAGAGAACAATTTCGAGCACTAAGTGGCCGCATTGAAAGAATAATACATTTAGGCAATCTTAAACGTTCTTTCGTTGTAGTAGTCATTCACAACGCGTGTTTGATTACATATATTTACGCCCGCCAGAGTTCACTTACTCTCAACACCGATGCTCTACACTCCGTCCCTCGCAAGTGGTGCCTCGTGAGTCGGGCCGGCCGGCACCATTGAAAAATATTTCGTCCATGCGTGTGGTTGTGGTCGTCGCTGTGTCACTCATGGCTGAAAAACAAAATGTGCGCTCACGAGGCAAGGAAGCACAAGAACTTTGGCACACGGGCATGAACACAGGCAACAAAACAACTAAAAGCACAATGTGGCCAGCGTCACTAGCAGCATCGCTACAATTAGCAAATTCGTTTTTATTTGAAAATATTTTTATGGTTGGTTAGCCTCTTGCCTCCTTAATGGTGTTTTTTTTTTAAAAACCCAATAACGAGGATTCACTAAAAATCAATAGAGATGAAATTAGAATACTTTTCCGAAAATCAAACAGCGCCAGCTGAACCCCCTCGCACCAACTGTTACAACCTTTTCATTGCCGTATGACACTGCCACAACTCCTTCTCCGTCGAACAACCTAGGGGAAATTTACGTTGACGGCGTTCAACGGAGTTTAGTGGTGGCCGTGTGACAGGGGTATAACGCTCTCTGTCTGTCTGCACCGCTCCCTTCGCCGCTAGTGTTGCAGCGGTGCCAAGTAGCTCACGTCCTCTTAGCAGTGTGCGGGGACGTCTCTCTCTCTCACCTGCAGCGCGCTCGCTGCGTGTCAGCATTCTCTCGCTTAACTCTCCCTACCACTCGCAATGCTCGAGCCCACTCATCACGTGGATATCATCTCACCCTAAAGCCCCTATATCAAGAAGCTTTATCTCACCTGCGTCACCTCTCTCAACCTGTCAGTGAGAAGAGGCAAGCCGGCGGGTGAGCGTGCCTCGAGAATCTCTTGGTGACGGCACTGTTGACATCACGCCACAGCTTGATCACGCCAACGGGTGAGACGCCGTCGCCATATAGTTTCCTACAATACTTTCTAGAGGAAACTGGCAATAGTGTCTATGAGACCTGCAACGCACGGTGCTTTTGCGAGCATGAAAATGATGGGTAGTACACGGATCACCAAGTCTTCTTACTTCCGGCTCCGTGTGTGTTCGTGTGGCTTCTAGCTGTTTTCTCCCATAACAAAAATCAACTGAAGTTCAGCGGTTGCGCTTTACCACCATATTTTTTAGGCTTACCTTTCTATATCATGTCACGAAAACACGGCTGGTATGAAGCTGCTTTTTCACGAAACAACAATCGGCAGATTTTTAGCAGTCACGCTTCACCAGCGTAATCTTTTTTTTGGAGGGGCTTAACATTTGAAATCATGCCAAGAATTTCAAAAAGGTTCCCAACCGAAGTTCAAAACTTAAACACAGCAATAAATGAAGCCACAAGTGTGATTCGCCGCCCGTAAGTACGAAGACTGTGCAAATCCGTGTACTACCAATCATTCCCATGGTCGCTGAATGATCGGAGCGCCAGAGTTCCCTCTAGTTAATTTTAGCAAACTCTAAGGCCGTCGCAGAATGCTTCCCGATAGTATGCGCGTACCTTTCCCAGTGGTTGCTGGCATTTCGAGGGTTTGTGAAGCCGATCGTGTTAGCGAATGGGGACGTCAACACCGACGAGGTGCGAGGCAGGGAAGTGGCAGGGACTAGTGAAAGAACAGCGGCACCGACGAAGTGCGAGTCAATAACACCGATTGCGTTCGAGAATACAGACAGCGCGCGCGTAACACCGACGAGACGCGAGCCAAGGCAGCCGAGCGCAAGCGTCTTTAACGCGTCCTGTCTTCATTGTCTGCGTTTCAAACAAACGTTTACTCGAGTAAACGCAACACCGAGTTTCGCTTCAAACCGTTCTTCCAGACTCTAGTTGACGTCTGTTTCGACCGGGTCAACGCCGTGCGCAACACTGCTGGTTCGCATCACAACAGGGTTTCCTTCAGGAAGTTGGTCCATAGTTCTGAATGCTAAGATTTCTTAGCGAACTTCGTCGACTTTGAGTGTATCTGTCTATTTATCTCGCCGCTCACGTTTTGGCGTTCTCTTAGTCACCCCCTTAACTTGGCGTGAACCAAAATTAGCAACAGCAGGTAAGTTGATTTAAAGAATATGACGCATTGGTTGGAACATGAGTAATGTAATAATGTCGCGTACGTCGTCAAACGCTTCCCGCCAGACAGTGGGACTTAACCTCGGGCGAAAATGTTCCGCTGTTATGCGTGTATGTCCCACAGGTGATTGACACCCAGTATCCACAAGGAACAACGAGAACACACATAGGAAATTTTAGCGCGTGAGCGTTAAGCAATACTAGACATCGGTAGCTTCGACCCAATGAAAACATAGTATAAATGTCAGGGTTCTAGCTGGAATCGAACCAAAGCAATCTGCGGGGCAATAAGCATTCTACGACAGAGCTGCGCCCGGTCTCAGAACTAATTTTCAAATAGACGCTAATCTTCGTGAAACTTCATTAGCGGTTGCAGTGCTGCATACCCAATTTTATAAAAAAGTACAAATGTACTCCTTTCACACAGCCGTCTCGTCGGGTTAACGTAATTGTGATTAGGTGCCACGCGCTGAAGTTAATTTATGTAGCAGTGTGTCCAGGGCCAGCATTTTCTCGAGAAATGGGGCTTCATATCAGATTCTAGTCTTGCTAATACACATGTTTTCCAGTTGACATCGATGCGCGAGTGCACACAGCTGATTATATAAACATCTGCAACTCTTCAAGACATGTATGTTCGTGCAACATATGTACATACATTGAGCGACATTTCATGACGTGTTTCCTAATAGAAAAATTGGCAGATCCCACGTACAGTGAGAATCCATGATATGCGAAGCATGAGTAATAGAGGTTGATTTGTCACTTTAAAATCAGCACAATGTGACAAGATGGAGGTGAATGATGCCTTACATGACTTACGTGTCATAATTACCATGTTTTGATGTGTCGTTTACCTTCGTCATCTATTCACGTTACGTGACACCAAATTTAGTAAATGTGAAGCTAGCGAAACGGCCGCGAGCACGCTATGAGCGTGGTATGTTGTCATGTTCTTACACGGCACACTTGTCCAGATTATCATGTTTGCACCAGTCAGATACCTTCAGATGCCATTGACGTCACGTAAAAAATTTGGTAAATGTGGAGCTAGCAAAACGGCCGTGAGCTCATCATTAGGGCCCAATATACTCGAATGTAGCGTTGACTCTCGCGCACGCTGGGCACAGTGACGCTACGTTAGCAAAACGCAAACACTCTATAGTCTGACACAAGGCGCAACCGGTGGGACCAGCGTCCGTAGACGCGCCCGACGGCAACCGGTGCAAAATACGACATGCTGCCTTTCGCGCCGATTCGTTACGCAGACAGCACTGCGTCTCCCTCTTTTCGTGATGGAGGGACGCCGGAGGTGCTGAAACGCGCATGCGTCAACGCAACGCAGTGCGGTGCGCGCCCGCGAGTATATGGCAGGACCGGCGCCTCGCGTGGCAACGCCGGCGTGACGCGACGAAATAAACGCCGGTGTGCACGCCACCACATCACGTCTAAATGTATGGGTGCTTTGACTGTTGCATGTAGTGATGTTCTCACATTACACGCGTCTCATGATAATCATGTTTCCCCAGTCGCATACCTTCGAGATCCATTGGCGTCACATAAAACAAAACTTGCGATATGTCAAGCTAGCGAAACGGCCGCGACCGCAGCATGAGTGTGGCATGTACTCATGTTGTTACATGACACGCATATTGTGATTATCATGTTTGGATGTGTCGTTTACCTATGCCATCCGTTCGCGTCATGTAATACCGAGTTCGGTACATGTGAAGGTAGCGAAACCGCCGCGAGCACATCATGAGCGTAGCACGTAGTCATGTTGTTACATGACACGCATGTGATTTTTATCATGTTTGCATTGATGATGATGAAAAACATTTATTACAAAAGAGAGAGGTACGGGGCCAAAGCATGACCCTGCTACATGGTCGGCGTCCTTAGTCCGGGACACCGCATGACGAGGCCCCTACTCGCGCCCGTCTCACCAGAGCCCGTTGAGACTCTAGTGATGAGCAGTTGAGGAGGGCAGTCTCCCATGCCTCTCGGGAAGGGGTAGGGGAAGGGGGTAGGTGGGGATTTTTCGTACATGCCCATACCATGTGGAAGATATCACACGTCTCCCCACAGTGTGGGCACCGCCCATCTGTGTTCGCATCGAAATGCTTTAGGATTGCAGGACAGAGTAGAGTACCTGTCTGCAGGCGCCTTAGAGTTCGCTCTTCCGCCTTACTCAGCCCCTTTGCAGGAGCCGGGTAAAGACGGTGAGTGTCACGATAATAGGTGAGAATTTCTTTGAACCGCAGCAGCGGTGTATTGGCCTCCGAGTCATAAGAGCCAAGGTGAGGAGCCCGGTGGGTAAGCGCTCGGGCGGCCGCGTCAGCGGCCTCATTACCTCGTAGGCCCTGATGGCCAGGAGCCCATACGATGCGTTTCGGGGCTGGATCAGCGAGAGCCCGTTTTAGAATGTTTGCATTAGTATCATACCTTCGTCCTTCATTCACGTCCCATAATACCAACTTTGGTATATGTAACGCTAGCGGAACGGCCGCGAGCACATCCTGAGCGTGACATGTAAATTGCATGACACGCATGTCGTGAATTTCATGTTAGGGTCTGCCGCTTGTATTTGCCATGCAATCATGTCATATTATACTTGTTTCAAAACATGTCACGTGAACGACATTGCCGCAAGAGCTGCAGAACGATGAAATGTAAATCATGACGTCTATAACATACACATCATGATTTTCATGTTATGATTAGTCAAATATGTTCTTCATAAAGCCATGTTATGCCATACCAAGTTTGGTATCGATACCATTATCGAAAAGCCAGGAGAGCCAAAAGTCGTAGGCATCTAGATAGATAGATAAATACGCTCAAAGTCGCCGAAGTTTGCTAATAAATTCTTTGCATTTAAGGCCATTGTTGATCAGCGCTGGCTGGTCCAACGGGTAGAGATGATGGCTAGGGCCAGCGGAGCCCTGGAATAGGAGCCCGACCATTTGGAATACTCCGCGTTATGCGCAAATGAAGTTTTAGATGCGGAAGCATCTTATACTCGTGCCTTGTAGTGCGCCGTCCGTGCCGTCCGCGCCGTCCGCACCGCTTCTCGAACATTCGACAGCTGACGCGCGCGCATGCGCCGTCGCGCCGTCGCCCACTCTTCCACCATCTGTGCATCCCTTCCTCCTCTACACACCGCGCGCGCTTCACTCCTCCACCATCTGTGCACCCTTCCTCCTCTACACACCGCGTTCGACATCTACAATTCTCCTGATTCTCCAGTGGACGCGCATGTGGCGTCGCGCTTCGAGAACATTCAACAGCTGACAGTACATGCGCCGTCGCGCTGCATATATACTCAAGGTCGGCGCTGGCTCGCTCAGTTGCCGCTCGTCGGTTGGTTTGTACGGCGCGTCGACGTCCAAGGTCGCGGTGAAATGAATTCCAACGAATCCACAAACACAATGATCGACGTCCCTTCGACCAGCGCCGCCCTTTCGCATACGTGTGTACGTGTTCACTCATTTAACACCCCCTCCTACAACCACGTTAACCAATTTAGCCATCGACCCAAGTAAGTCGCAATTTAACACCCCATTTCACAACCACGTTAACCAATTTAGCCATCGACCCAAGTAAGTCGCACTTTAACACCCCGTTAACCAATTATATGCTCCGCATCCTCCTCAGTGTTCCCCCGAGGGAAGCTGCGGGCAATTATTTCTCTCTCTCTCTCTCTCGCTAATAAATTCTTCGCATTTAAGATTGCAACACGGTCACCTTCCCTCCGCATGCTTCGCATAACGTTGATTCCAAGGTACGTGGGATCTGTCGATTTTTTTTTCGCTTTGTTCGTAAGCAAAACTATACAGATGCAAGCTAGCTTCTCTTGACCAAATGGATGTTTTGATGTTTATTGAATTTATTGTGAACTAAGGTAGCATGCCTTATTTCGCCCGAAAAGTAAGAAAGACACTGAAAATAGTTCATTTGAAATGCTAAGCATTTCTTAGCGAGCTTCAGCGACTTTGAGCATATCTATCTATCTATCTATCTATCTATCTATCTATCTATCTATCTATCTATCTATCTATCTATCTATCTATCTATCTATCTATCTATCTATCTATCTATCTATCTATCTATCTATCTATCTATCTATCTATCTATCTATCTATCTATCTATCTATCTATCTATCTATCTATTCAGTCGCCTACCACTTTTAGCTCTCAGCTCTCCTGGCCGTTTGGTTAATGGTATCAATACCAAACTTGGTATGGCATAACAAATAGGTGTAGCGAGCATAATTGACTAGCCGTAGCATGAGTATCATGACAAGTATGTCATGAATGTCGTAATTTATATTTCAAGGTCTTGCTGCTCTAGCGGTGGTTTCGTTCGCATAACATGTTGCAAAATTGGCATGGTATGACATGTCTGCATGGCGAACACAAGTGACAGACCCTAACGTGAAAATCATGACATGCATGCCATGTAAGTCATTATTCATTACTACGCGCCACCCTCATGGTGCGCTCGCAGTCGTTTCGATAGCTTCACATATACCAAATTTGGAGTTACGTGACGTGAATAAATGACGAAGGTATGTGACTGGTGCAAACATGACAATTATGAAACGTGTGTCATGTAACAACATGACTACAGCCGCACTTATGATGTACTCACGGTCGCTTCGCTAGCTTCACATTCATCAAACTTGGTATTACAGGACGTGAATGTATGGCGAAGGTATGTGACTGTTGCAAACACGATAATCAAAACATGCGGGTCATGTAGCAACAAGAATACATGCCACACTCATCATGCGCTCACTGCCGTTTCGGTAGCTTCACATAAGCGAAATTGGGTACTACGTGACGTTAATGAATGGCGAAAGTATGTGACTGGTGCAAACATGGTAAACATGAGATGCGTGTCATGTAACAACATGACTACGTGCCACACTCAAGGCGCCAAAACTCTTCGACGTGACCCACCGCACATGCACACCGGCGTTTTTTTCGTCGCGTCACGCTGGCGATGCCACGCCAGGTGCCGATCTGTCTGGCATATACTCGCAGGCGCACGCTGCGGTGCGTTGCTTTGACGCGTGTGCATTTGAGCACGCCCGGCGTCATTCCGACGCGAAACTAAGCAGACGTGGTGCTGTCTAGGTAATGTCGTTGGCGCGAAATGCAGCATGTCGTATTTTGAGGCGTTTGCCCCCGGGCCTCACCGACAGACGCTGGTCGCGCCTAGTGTCAGACAATAGAGTGCTCGCGCTTTGCTAGCGTAGCGTCGCTGCGCCCAGCGTGGGTGCTCGTGTCCGTTACGTGCACTCACCGCCGCTTCGCTTGCTTCACATACACCAAGATTGGTGTTACGGGACGTGAATGGACGAGGAAGGTATGTGACACATCCAAACATGATGATCATGATATTCGTGTCATGTAAAACATTACTATATGCTACGCTCTTAGCACGCTCGCAACTGTGTCACTAGGTGTACATAAACCAAATTCGTTATCAGAAAACGTGGATAGATAACGAAAGTAAATGACACATTCAAACGTGATAATCATGACATGAAAGTCACGTACGGCATCACTAACTTCCGTCTCGTATTGTTGTTCGTATGTTAAAGTGACAAATCAAGCTTCCTTATTCGTGCTTCACATCTCAGTGATTCCCACTGTACTGGGATATGCCAATTTTTTTAGAGTGATGAGACCCGCATACCTCTTGATCAAGTTCAAGTACATGATCATTATTTACTCATTTTTACATAACAAATAAATTATGGACCATCTCCTCGAAGGGAATCCTGATGGGATGCGAAGCGGCAGTCGTGCGTGGCGTTGACACGGTTTAAACAGGCGTCGACGCGATTGCTGCAAGAACGGTTTGAAGCGAAACTCGGGGTAGCGTTTACAAGATGAAGCGTTTTTTTTTTTGAAACGCAAATACATGAGAGGTAGGCTGGGTTTTATGTAGATTTTATCGTAGATAAGCGAGCTTAAAGTGTTTGTACTTGAAGTGTGGTTAAGCGTTACGGGCGGTGTCAGGTTGAAGCGAGAAAGAGGTGTGTTGAGAGCGGCTGGAGTAACATGGAGCTGCGGGCTCTGCGACGAGCGTGCTGTGGGTGAGGCAAAGAGTGATGTAAACGCGCACCTGCAATTTGACCTACCTGGCACCGCTCCAACACTGCGTCAAGGAGAACGCGGTGCGGTGCATTCGTACAGACGTATACGCACGTCAATACAAACGTGAGTCAGACGCAAGTAATGATTTAACCAAGAAGAAATCCTAGAGTTCAAAGCTGAATCGTCATAATATAACCCTACACCCTCATCTAAGGGACAAAAAAAACGATGTTAGCACAGACTCTGGCGTCACAGGATACTTTCATCACAAGCCGCCTGCGCGACTAACTTTGTTTCTACCCAGCCAAGGG
The DNA here is from genome assembly GCF_013339725.1 of Rhipicephalus microplus. Taxonomy (NCBI): domain Eukaryota; kingdom Metazoa; phylum Arthropoda; class Arachnida; order Ixodida; family Ixodidae; genus Rhipicephalus; species Rhipicephalus microplus. Next base: position 42,654,986 of record NC_051173.1, read on the forward strand.
CACTTGATGCAGTGCACTGATTGCCACTGCAGCCTATGTTCCTGTACGTTGCCCACCTGGCTCCGCACTACGGCACCGTTCGGCTGCCCCTTGAGGCGCCTGCTGAGTATCATGAAGGCTATGATTTCATTGGACCGAGGAACCGTACAATTTACGCAAGTAAGTGTCCACTTATGTAACCTTTTTGTTCATGCTTCGTCACTTCCTTTAGGGGGTGCTCTTCTGTTAAATCAGTCGACTCAAAAGAAAATTTTGCATGCTCTGAAGCACATCAAGTAGAAGGCTGCGGTATTGTGCGATTGTTCAGGATGAATTATTTTTGTGGTAGAGTTTTTATTTAAAAAAAGCACAAACATTAGGATGCTGATAGAATAAATATTGAATATGCCGTGGCAATCGTTGCACCCTTCATAAATCGCTAAACAACAATAGGCACTAGTACGATTGATTAATCTGTGCGGTTTAACGTCCCAAAACCACCATATGATTATGCGAGATGCCGCACTTCAGGGCTCCGGAATTTCGACCACCTGGGGTTCTTCAGCGTGCACACGAATCGGCCACACGGGGCTACAACATTTTCGCCTGCATCGAAAATCCAGCCGTCATTGCCGGGATTCTATCCCGTGACTTGCAGGTCAGCACTCGAGTACCTTAGCCACTAGACATCCACGGTGGGGCAGGTACACGACTGCAGACATGTTGGCCAGCATGTAACATAGACCATATGCTTTCTCAGGTGTCCTTTGTTCCTCTTATTTTTCTTCTTTTTTTTTTGCTGAGCCCGGGCTGTTGTGGTTTCAAGGAGCTACTGGGCGTCACACCAAAGTATCGACATGAGTAAATACAAAGCGTTAAGTCAAATCAGCAACAAAAAAAAGGCCCTGAATCTGCATGTTACACTGCATATGTCGTCGGAAGACGATAGTCATGCGTCTGGAGAGAATGAACAGAACGTTTATTTAATGTTCTGCGCAAGAAAATTGGTCGATGGTATTATGGAGGTGCTGTGTCAGTGCCTCGGGCGTGTAGCGGAGACGAACGAGTGCATCGAGGCACGTTGGACACGAGCGCCATCTGGCAGTTCGAAAACGAAGAAAGGTGGGCACGCCCGCGGAGAAAGAAGTGCACTTGTCTCAGAGGTGATAAGGTGTAGAACGCAAAGCGATGGGCAGGTGCAGGTGCCACAACCATGTTGTAGTAAGAAAGCGTTGGAAGCACTTACCTTTTTCAGCATCGCGTTGCAGTGTCAGTGCAGCGTCATTATACTACGATCCTTAGAATTACTTGTGTGCTCCTTTTCTAGTATAAAGGAACACATTGTTATGGTGCCTCAGATATGCGCAATAATTAATATTTAACTGAAAATCGCTGAGAACGAACGTTCAACCTTGATCAATATTGGTGGGCGCTGCGGATGGGGTTGGCCATTTAATGCCGTTTGAGGTATTGGTAAGCACGGAGAAACAGACAGACAGACGGACAGACAGACAGACAGACAGACAGACAGACAGACAGACAGACAGACAGACAGACAGACAGACAGATCAAAAATTTTCTGTCGAAGGTCACCAAAAAAGATTATCGTCTTTAAAAATAACAGCATATCTACGGAGTTCATTATGATGAGTGGGGCGAAGCGTCCGTCAGTCCGTCAGTGCTTCCGTCCGTCCGTTCGTTCTTGCTTGCATCCGTTCGTGCGTCAGTCTTTGCGACCATCCGTGCATCCGTTCATTCGTCTGTGCGTCCATCCGAATGTCTCTGCGTTCATTCGTATATCCATCCATGCGTGTGCGTCCGTTCGTCCTTGAGTTCGTCCGTGCGTTAACCTGTGCATCCATGACGGCGTTCTTCCATGCGTCCGTCCATTCATGTGCCCATCCGTCCGTCCGACCGTCTATTCGTGCATCGTCCGTGCATCTGTTACCTCTCCATCCGTCCGTCCGTGCGTCTGTCCATCCGTCCGTTCATCTAGTAAACACACCAAGTACCGCCATCTCGCATCTTTTCGTTCACCATATAGAAGTACCGCCATCCAGCGGACAACCCAAGGACTAAACGAGAGATGACACGGCCGGACTAAAACAGTGGGACGCGCGCACTCTCTTAAAGTCTGTACTTTGTGTGTAGTTCCCACCTTCCACTGCCGCCAATTCATGGCACTGTGGCCCAACTCTCGCTAAACCCTGCTAAAACCAAGGAGGTTACGCCCAGCGAGTTTAACGTTGCAACCTTTCCTGGTCAGATAGAGATAAAAGTGCGTACTTCTGTTCAGGCAAATTGTTTTGTAGGTTAAGTCACCAGATACTCGTATACTCGTCTCTGTAAGGTATTTCATCAGAAACAGCACTCGTTTCATCTATGACTAACGTGCGTGGGTCGCCTACTCCATTTAAAAGGGTGTGCTCGTGCCGCTTTTCTTTTGCGGCCGTGGATGTGGCTACTGACTACTACGACGACTACTATTGCTACTACATACATCGCGGACGCACGACCCACGGCTTAGGAAGCCTCGCCCACAAAAACGAGGGTGAGCATGGTTAAGTGCGAATGCACGGGGTGATGCTATGAGGGGGAGTAAAGTTAAAATCCGTTGGGAACCAGCCGCGAAAGACACTCCACCACGCTCGGAACGTCGATGGGCACGTTCACGATCTGTCCCTTAATGCCGTACTGACCGTTGCCCCGCGTGAGCCGCCTGATGCTCATGAAGGGGAGTCGAGGCGAGATGAGGCTCTCTTTCACCGGGTTCAGATCGGGGAGGTCCGCGGGACGAGGCGGGTACGCGTAGCCGTGACTCTTGCTCAACGGCGGAACCCGCCCGGCTAGCAGGGACTCTCGGCAAGACGCACACACCTGGAACGCACCGAAGGGAGCCAGCTGCGGGTCTTGCGCATCCATGTCGTCGCATCGGTGTTCGCCCGACCGTCTTCCGAACTCGTTCCAAAGAACCCGCAACGCGTTCAACCTGTTGGTCTCGTTCCTCACGCCGGAAATGCAGCTCAGGTTGTTATCGAACCACAGCCGGTCACACACGGCGCAGCTGTGACCGAAGCTGCGATCCACAAAGTCGCGTTTCAAACGCGCATCCGGACAGTCCAGGGCTCGCACCCTCTCCCGCGCGGCACGTTCATTGGCTCGAACGACTTCGGGAACGTCCACTCGCCGTTGACGATTGCGAGTGGCGTCTTGACGCCGGCCTTCATCGCCCTTCTCCGTCTGACGCTTGCGTTGTCGTTCCGCTTCTTGGGCGCCTCATCTCGGCCTCGCGAGCGCGCAGTTCACCATCCGCTGCACGCTTCATCCGCTTGTCCTAGGCCTCGCGAGCGCGCAGTTCGGCATCCGCTGCACTCTTCGCCCGCTTGCACTCGGCCTCGCGAGCACGCAGTTCGGCATCCGCTGCACGCTTCGCCCGCTTACGTTCGGTCTCACGAGCCCTCCGCAGCGCCGCCTTGTCTTCCAACGTCGGCGAAACCACCGCGGTACCGTCACCTCCAACGACGGGTGAAGTGCTGGCATTCGGTTGTACTGCATTCGTTGTTGATGGTAGCGTTGCCTCAGGGACATTCATCGCACGACCCGCTCTCGACGGGAGACTGAGAGAGAAGGCAGGCGCGCGAGAGAGAGGGGTGCGCGTGCAGTTGCAGCGAGCGAGGAGAGCGGAGGAGCGAGCGAAGGGGGAGAGGAACGCGCGCAGCGGCGTTAAAGATATAAGGCGCGTTACTGACACCGATATCGACGTCGCGTCCGTGGTTTATTCGGTAGAGCGTCGCACTGCGGCCCTCAAGTCTTCTTTCTTTTAGAGATAGAGAGAAGACAGCGGACGCCGCCGACGGCAGTGGATGGTTTGGGGTCGCTTATAAAGTGCATTCACACTTAAAAATAGGTCAAAAGCGGCGCTTCAGGTTCTATAGGTAAGTCAACCGGAAAACCGGTTCACAGTGTGTGCCTCTGCATCGCCAGTGGAAGTTTCTTTGCGCACCATGGGCGCCAAGCAAGTTGCACATTTCGAACACAAGTGAACGCTTTCTCGTGGACGCCTGTGTCGCTGAAGGGCTAACTTGTAGTTCCAAACGCCATGGCCAGGACGCAGAAAATGAAAGTGAAAATGTGAGGCTTTACTAATCGGAAACTTTTGTTGGCACTTGGGAGAAAGCTACGGAGGCGAAACTTCTGCATATGTCGCCTTACGCGAAGTAGTCCGTTTTGGCGCCCGTCTCGTAACGCTGTGCAAAAGTGACGGGTGCGCACCAGGAGAGTTTCATATAGACGCAGACGCCCCTTAGCGTTTGAGGTGCCCGTAGAAAGGCGGGACTTTCTCAAGGGTTCAAAAACAAAGAGTCACTACACATATATTAAAATACATACGAATATTTTACTCGTGTGAGCTGCGTCCTATCTCAAATACCTCCACGTAGAAAATAAAACAGCAACATTTGTACATCACGTTGAAAAAACGCGTGCTACCTTGTACCTACCTTTACTGGCTGTAGGATGCACGCGATTGAGCTCTGTACCGTTTGCTCCAAAGCCAAGCAATGTTGTCGCCAAGTATAAACGCTGGCGAATGTGAGGTCACCCTAAGCTACGAAAGTATCGACGCAGGCCGAGCGCAAAAGACAGGCGAATCGGCACCATCGGCTCAGCAGAGGCATGTGAATGCGCAGCCACGGCCACTGGACAAAAAAAACAATCCAGCTTTAGTCTGCAATTGGTTGTTTTTATGGACGTGATAATTTATGAAATTGTTTTCAATTACAAATCTAAACGTTCTTCTATTGTCGATAAAATGTTCCCTTAACCGCAGCTGTCTATGTGGAGATAAAAAATACTTATGCTCGTGCACCCCGCTGTTTAATTTAATCATTTTACGCTGGTATAGTCATTTGTTATCTTATTGAAGAGACAAATAAAATGCCTGCAGCCACTTTAGGCCCTCAAGGAAACGCAGTTAATAAAGTAGTTGAGACAAGTACACGAAGAAGGATTTTTTTTGCGCCCTGTCTTTACGCAGCCGCTGTCGAGCCGCTTCCACTGGCCACCTATCACCCTGTGCACAACCTTATATTTTATTCAGCAGCGGTACCCCACGATTCTTTAGAGATTGATTATAATATATTGAAGTTTAGCGTATTTCAGAAAAATATGAAAATAATTTTTGATTCGCTTCACAGGTGGATGTACCTGTCTGTTTTCTTATTTGTGATTTACTCCTTCACTCGGCCGGTCATTAGGACAAGTGAATGGCAATCGTTTTCAAAATATCCACCATTTATTTTAATTGTAAGTCGTAACAGAAATAAACTAATCAATTTGAATTCACCATCGCGACGATTTGTGCAGTACGATGCCCAACAATTTCTTGAATCTTTCTTTTTCTACAGTGTAATGTCCGTGGCTCAATGTTTAATCCAAAATAAGGTTTTCAGGACAAGTACACGTATTGCCATCTCCCGTACGCGATAGTTGTAGCCTGCCGTAAGGGAATAGAAAATAGGTAAAAAAAACAATTATGACGAAAGAACTTAGTTACAAAATACGACTCCTGATTCTATACACAAGAGAATTATTCAATATCTTAGTAAAATTACAGCACTTCAGGGTTTCAGTTTATTTTACAATTTCTCTTATTTAGAACAAAAATCTAAGAAAATTAAAGGAGAAAGAAGAAAAAGCTGTGCAACAGCAGCATTGGGTGGAAACTCCCTATGCCTCCCATGCATTCGCTTTCGGCAACGGCAGGGCCCCAATTGTCACTGGCGGTTGCCGGGCATCCTACAAGGAATAAATCACGAACAAAACATTTCTTTCATGACGCCACTACTAAGGTTCCCAAATAGAGGAGAAGGTCGAAAAATCGAGAGGAGGAGAGTTGCCATGGAAGCGGTCTTTTCTCAGTTCGCATGCAAGCGAATTGGGCTCGTGCCTTCTTTCAGGTCCGCTGGCCACTTGGACATTGCAGCCATGAATTTGTATTGATCTTCTTTTATATTGTTTATGTTTTATGAAGGGGCGGAAAATAAGCTGACTAATTTCTTATTTACAAAACTTGATCAGCAAAAATAAAAGAATTTTTTTGCACGTTTTGTAGTAAAAAACAGTCACACGTAGCATGAAAATGTTAGTAAGTAGAGCAGCTTTAATTTACAACTGTCATACAGAAATTATGAGCAAACGTTGAACGCAGAATGTCTGAACCAATGCGAAAATTATCAATAATTGCTTGTAGGACAAGTCGTATTTGACTCAGTCAGGTTCGTTATGATTGTGCGCCTGGTTTTCTTACACAACTTGATTTCCAAACGAAACTGAAGCCGACAAGACTGGAGAAGCTTGAAGCGGTTAAGGCAACAGCGTTGCCTTGACGAAGATAATTTCAATGTCAAAACGTTGGCTCCATCAGCATTCTTTGTATTTTTATTTGAAATTTCTTACAAGTCTTTTGGGCATTTTGTAAGGGGGACTCTAACATTACTTGAACGACCAAAACATGGAAAGGAATGAAACACCGCTAGGAAACAACGCATAAATTTGAACACTTCCTAAATGAAAAGTTCATAATGTCTAATACATAGTGAATACATACATGATGTATACGTAAAAGTGGTACAATACACATATATACATTGCATACACGTGTATCAGAAATGTGCTTTTTACTAATGAACAAGAAACGACTTCAGTGGAAATGAGCAATTAGTTGGTGGTGATATGCGTCAGGGTTAGATAATGAAGCTATGTTGTCTGGCCGGTTATTCCATAGTTTAATGACTCGTAGGAGTGCTGATGAGTTGATTGTTAGTGTACCACCATGTATGCGTGTAAAACTTACATTATTGTGTAATATCATTTCGAAGCCTTATATGCCACACCTGGCAAGTACAACTATTCCCTGGATACTGCAATTTTTTGAGTGCATATCAGTTATTAAGCCCTTGTTGCCACCCAGAATTGGCGACGCTTAGACATGTACCCAAATCCTAGGAATGGAAGTGTCCCAAGTAATACATAACAATTTGTGAATTTCACATACAGGTATGGTGTCAGCGCTCGACAAGTCTATCGGGAAAATTTTCGAGGCTCTTCATGAGGCAGGAATGCTAAACAACACGTTCCTGTCATTCAGCTCCGACAATGGTGCCGCCGCAACATTTTGGGGCACCTACGGCGCGTCATCATATCCTCTGCGGGGAGAAAAATCTACCCTCTGGGAGGGTGGCGTACGAGTGCCCGGGTTCGTATGGACTGCGGAGCCACTGTGGCTCGGAAGAGGATCTCAATATGACCGCATTTTTCACGCTACAGACTGGCTACCGACCCTATACGAGATGGCAGGTAAGAGTAAAACGCACAGAATACGTAACATTTCATGGCGTTCTCTGTATTCATATCGGAACTAAGTACATTTCGCATCTATATATATATATATATATATATATATATATATATATATATATATTGTCATCTGGCAGTAACGTGAATATAAAGGCTAATTCAGATCATTGCTGTGCGTGTAGTCGCCAGTGTCCTCTCTTTAGAAAAAGCAACGACTATTTATGGAGCTTTATATTTTAGTTTAGAATATTTCTTTGATTACGTTGAATCTAGCTTAGGTCGCACAAAGCGAGCATTTTAGGCCAACAGGGCCACTCAAAAGTTCAGTCTACGAAAACAACGTCGGGTTCTTCACACACTGGATGTCATTTGAACGGCTATGCCGGAGGCACACACAGTTCTATACTCGTGAATATATCGGGCTTTGTAGCACGGCAAGCTGTCCCTTGACAAAATATATTAACGAAGGTCTGTCACAAATATAGTTGCATCTATAATGAACTAGAAGTTGTACCCGAGCATGCACACAAACAGGGCAGATGTGTGCGCCTACAGCATGCACTACATTAAGTGTAACTAAAGTGTCACAGTTGCTCCTAGGAGAATTAAACAGTTATCCTTGAAGTATTCTCAGAAAATTATATGGCTCTGGGGGACAAGAACAGCCCTAAATAAGGTATATTCCTCTCCACAGGAGGAGATCCGTCCAAGCTTGGTGGAATCGATGGTGTAAGCCACCTGCGGTCCATAACTGATCCTCTCACCAATCTGCCTCGCAGCGAGGTACTGTTGAACATTGATCCCATCGAGGGCAATGAGGCAATTATTCAGGATTCGTACAAGCTTGTCTACGGAGCGTTTCCTGATGGTACGTCTGAATGGTTGGACATACCCGGAAACAGGCTATCGGCAGCAGAAGAAGCTAAACTGGCCCATCAAAGCTGCATTGAAAGCATCACCTACAAGGTAAGGCAGTACCTATATTTTCTTGGAATACGGTTTTCTGTGCAAAATGCCAATGAAGTGTCCTGTCAAACTGTGTCTTGTAGTTATCTCGGCTGCTGTGAGGTAGAAACTGTATGTACTCAAATCAACTGCGTTATCAGGCTCTACGGGAAGAATAATGAAACTCGGGTGAGAAGCCATAAGTACCAAAGCTAGATGCAATGCAAATGATGCGTGGTATAGGGGAACAAATGAGACAGGGAGGCAGACTTTGCAAGGAATAATTCTTAACGCTACAAAAGAACCAGCCTTGTACCCTCTACAAGTTTCGCGAGCTTTCCACGGCGGCGTCCGTCAACCTGAAGTGAAGGTTTTAAGACGTGAAACCTCGACAATTGAAATAATGGTCAGTTTCTTCGTTTCCTAACTTTGCCTCAAAAATCAGACTGAAGTTGTATATTCTGCTTTGCCTCTCACACTATGAATATCAAAGAGACGGCTTTTTTATATTTTATGCAGATTCTTAACATTCGGGGTTTTAGTCCGAACTGCGGTGAAGGAGGTGGTGTCTACTCAACGTCCGTGAACTGTGGGAAGCAAAACTCAAGCAAGGCCTCGTGTGATTCAACGGTCACACCCTGCCTCTACGACATAGAGAGGGACCCATGCGAGTACAACGACATCGCCTTTGAAAACCCAGAGGTGACCATCACTTATTTATATTTCAGCTGAAACACGCTGTAAACAAAGCCTAAATACCTATTGAAGGAAATGAAAGGTGGCGATAAAAATGTTTCAGTCATGTGATAGAATCGATAATCTTTGTGTAGCACTTCAATTACACTCGAACTAACAAAGCAATGTTTGTTTTCATAGCTACACTTCGACAGATTGACAGTGGTGCTCCATATGTGTGTGTATGTAAATAAGCCCTTCGACCAGATAAGTGCATTGCACGGGCAATTAGGTGGGGGGCTACCGTCACTACTTTCTACGGTCACCTGATGAGAAGACAAAGGCAGATGAGAAAAAGTGCTTTTTTCTGAGTACTTAACCAGAGTACCACCAGACTTTTTCGCGATATCCAATAGCTCCCGAACTATTTCGGCCAGCCCTTGCATCTGAAAGTGCCGTGATAATGAAGGCATAGTTTTGGGGCGTAGCAAGTTTTTTGAAAACGCATTTGTTTTCTAATATTACAAAATTTTCATTTTTATTCGCTTTTACTTGTTACTTATTTCTAATTTCACCACAAAGAAACGAAAAATTTTATAAAAATACTAGCGGGTAAAATCTCCTTTGAAGAGCCCTACGTGTCTCCTAAAGCTTGAAAAAATTCGACAGATACCACGTACCTCGGCAACAACGTTATGCGAAGCATGTTGAGGGAAGCTTACCATGCTGCAATTTTTTAATTGAGAGACACGTCATGAATGAGTCTAAGAATACGTACAAATGTTGCCCGCATATACACATGTTGAAGACTTGCAGATGTTCATATAACCAGTTGTTTGCACTTGCGCAATGATGCCAACTAGAGCATACGTAATAGCAACACGAGAAACTGATATGAAGCACTTATGCTCGAGAGGTTGCTAGCCTTGGGCACTGCTACATAAATCAACTTCAGATCATGACAACTAACCACAACTGACGTTAACACGACGTGTCGGCTGTAATAAAAGAGTACATATGTAATTTTTATGAAATTGGGTAGGCAGCACTGCATCTACCATTGATGCTTAACGAAGATTACCGTCTATTTGAAAAGTAGTTCCAATACCTGGCACAGCTCTGTGGTAAACTGCTTTATTGCCCCGCAGAATGCTTGGGTTCAATTCCAGCTGGGACCTTGACATTTATTCTTTGCGTTCGTCAGGTCAACAATACCACTGTCGGCTGTTTCCTAACGTTCACACGTTAACATTGCCCATGTGTGTTCTCGTCATTCCTTGGTAGATACTAAGTGTCAATCACCTGTGGCACATACCCGCACACCAGTGGCACGTACCCATCTGTGGGTATGTGCCACTGTCTGAAGGGAAATGCTTGACAACGTACGCAACGGGATTGTGATATTATTCATGTCTTAACCACCGCATCTTATTCGTCAAACCATCTTACTCTCCCATAATATTTTGGTTCACGCTAAGTTAGGGGTATTACGTGACATCAATAGATTTCAAAGGCATGTGATTGGTGCAAAAGCAATAATCATGAGATACTTGTCATGTGAGAACTTGACTACATGCCACAGTGAAGGCGCCAATACATTTTAACGTGACGCGGTGCGTGTGCTGTTACGAAGCGCGCCTCCAACGACGTTACGAAGGGCGCCACGAATCTCGCTGCTTCCACCACTGTTACGAAAGACGGCGACGCCAACACGGACCCGAAGGCGCCACTGCCTCTAACTCCACCGGGAATGTCACCAGCCGTTTGATAGCGTAGGTTTCTCAGCTCGTGACTGCTTCTGCACAGAACTGATAGACGAGCGGACGACACGACGGTGAGTTAAACAAGGTTTACGTACAGCATATATACAGAGGCGTTACAAATTTGGCATTGGGGCCGACAGTTTAGAGACTGAAAGAGCCGAGCTCTCTTCTCTGACACATACCTCTACTGCTCGCGACGCGCCGCAGGGCTTTTTTTATATGCACTGGGTGGATTCTTTGAGTAACTAAATGTCCAACCAGAAGCACCCCTGGTCGCGAGGTCAGAATCCTCCAATGGGGTCGCCGCTGGGCCACGTCATTCTCATCAAATCCGGAGCCGCTGCGCGCGGTTGCAGCCAAAGACGAGTGACGTCGCCACGCATTGCGTCAGACTCGCCAGACAGGAAGGCGCCGATTGCTTTGACGGGCTCGTGGGCTGAGGGAGCTCGATGTGCATTGCGGGACAGATCGGCGCCGCCGCGTGATGACGCCGTTTGAGATGTTCGCGTCAGGCGGGCTCGCGTACTGGCCTTGACACAGATTGCCCTTTTCAGAGGCATCGACTTTCGGTGTCGACTCGCAGGCATAACAGCACCCCCGCCGCCAGACAATGCGCCGGGAAGACGAGCTACTCCCACGTGGCTCGGATATCAGGCACTCTCGTTCGCCAGGTCCCTCGAAGTTCGCCTCCAGGGTCATGGGGAGAATGCCGCTCCAGACTCCGTTCCGGGAACACACCCCATTCTTGAGGACGGATCCCAGCTACACTGGCTTGTCGCCACAACTTGTCGGCCAGCTTCGCTCGTCTCTTCTGACGATCTTTGGTTTCAGCACTTGTCGATGGTTCTGCAACTTGTCAAGAACGGTTCGACAACAGACAACACACGAGACAAGCAAGTGCCCTCGGTCACCCGACACAACACCAGACAAAGTATTTTACAACATATGCCTGGCTGCGTGTCTATCAGACTTTCATTCCCTCTACATCAAGAGGGACATGTGGGACACAATACTCTTAAAATGAGAACTCACATTTTTACATGTACAACAACGTAACGAAATAGAATACAACATAAAGTTGGCTCCTCACAATTTAGCTCGATATCGCGTTCGATCACCGTCATGTTTCCGGGAGGGTCTGCAAACACGTCTTCAAACTCGGAAACAATCCTTCTCAGCTCCTCCTTCTGGACTTCACTTAACCTAGGCTCTAGGTTCAACTGCTCCAAGATTACCTGATCCCTTTTCGATGACATCACGAGAACTCAAAATTTTTGCTCCCTCTTCCTCGGAAGCATTCGACAGCAGATTTACGACCGCTTGACATTGAACGTATGGTTTCACCAAAATACTGTGGTTAATTTTGTTCGGCCGCCTTCCTAATTTCACTTCATAATTGGTAGCAGAAAGCTTCGATATTACTTTGGCAGGCCCTTCAAATGAACCTCAAGATTGTTCTTTTTGGACGGCCGCAGCAGCATTACCTGACTTCCTACTTCAAAAGCACGCTCCTTCGCCGATTTGTCGTAGTACTCCTTCGACAACACTTCTGCAGCTTTCACGTGGCCTTACACAAGATCTTTCGTATTCCCAAGCCTCTGAAGGAGGTCTAGAACTAAGCAACTACATTAGGGTCCTCCTCGAATCCCTCCCAGGACTCGCGCAGCATTCACAATGGTGTTCTGAAACTCCTGCCATACAAAATATCAGCAAGTCTAAAAGCAGTACTCTCATGAGGAGTTGATCTCAAAGCGAACATAGCGGGAGGAATACACGCTTCTCAGTCGCATTTGTGCTCGTAGTGAAGAGCTCTCAGTATCCGTTTCAGAACGGAATGCATACGCTCTACCAAATTAGATTGCGGGTGATGGATCGAGCTGTGCACTACTTTTATTCCACGTTTATCCATAAAGGTAGAAGAAAGGCAGCTGGTGAATACACTACCATCGTCGCATTGGATTTCAAAAAGAAATCCGACGCGTGCAAATATATATAGCAGTGCATCCACGACATGAGGGGAATTGAGCTCCTTAAGTGGTATGGCTTCCAGACATTTTGTGGCTACACAGACAGCCGTCAGTATAAACCGACAACCTTGCCTTGACTCGGGAAATGGCCCGACGATATCAACTACTAGGCGCCGAAAAGGTTCTGTGATAATTGGCACAAACTTCAAGAGTGCCTTCCACTTGTCCGTGGATTTCCCCGCTCTCTGACAAATGTTGCATGAGCGTACAAAGTCTTCGATATCTTTCCAGCATTTCGGCCAATAAAACTCAAGGGATACTCTAGCCTTGGTCTTTTTTATGCTGAGATGCTAAGCCCACGCGTTTTCATGCGCCAGTTCTAATAGTTGGCGACGGTACTTTTGTGGCACCAAGAGCTGTTCATACTTGCGACCTTGCGCATTTGTGTAGCTCCGATACAGAAGCCCTGCTTTCTCAAAAAACAAACATTCTTTTTCTTTTTTCCCAAGTTTACGCTTTCCATTAGCGCTTTATTCGAGAGGTCCTCACGCTGCTCTCGAATGAGTGTTTCTCTATCAACCCTCAACAGCTTACTCCAACTTTCCGCTACAGGCAAGAGCGTTGCGCCCCTCTCACTCTGACTCAATGGCGCCATCTTGCCTCCCCCTGCTACGGAAACCGCGCCAGTCGCTTCGGCGACGGGCCGCTCGAGTGACTGCTCACATGACTCACACAAAAAATTTTCTCTCTGAGGTTCCGTCGACTCACCGCCAAGGTCACTTGATGATTCACCACATTGAACAAGATCAAGCTCCTGCGAAAGCTTCTGCGCTTGCGATCGCGTGAGGGCCATGAATGCTAAGTTGGAGAAAAACGATTTACCCTGCTCTTGCTCTTTGAGAAGCTGCTGCGAGATGTTAGAGAAAAGATAAGGAAAACAATCGGGAAGCGCGGCAGACACAGCCGCTTCGGTGCTAAGCTTACCAAACAGGCCTTCAAAGACAAACGTAGCGATTGGTAAGCAAGCACTCTGCTCCTCGGCGACTTGCCTGATCCATGCGAATTCTCCTGTAAGGTCACCCGGAGACACCAATTAAGGATGGACAACGTCCTTGGTTGCCACTCAGTCTTGAAGTGCTTGACACGTATTCGCATTCACACTAATTTCTTCGAGATACGGCTCCAACAATCACAAGTTCTTTTCCGATTCTCGGATTGTTGCGAAAGCAAACTTTTCCTTACAGTTTATCGCGATGTGCCCTTTCTTTTTGCATTTGTAGCAGATTAGTGGCTTTCGTGATTCAAACGCCCGTGCGGCATCAGTGCGTTGTTTAGGAACCGCACTCGATTTCTCCGCTTCCGTTTTCACTTCCCCTACAGTGTCCTTCGTAAGAGACGGGTCCTTCTTGAAATTACGGTGCGGAGCGGGTTCGGGTTGATCAGGTTTCTTTGAAAAGGCTTCTTTCCTTTCATCCTTTTCAACGCACACTGCCCTCCTATGCAACTTTCGGCGAGTATAATACTCCTCAGCTAACTCTGCTGCCTTGTTTAGCTGTACTTCACCAAGTTTGTCCTGCAGTCAATTGATTGATTTGTGGAGTTTAACGTCCCAAAACCACCATATGATTATGAGAGACGCCGTAGTGGAGGGCTCCGGAAATTTCGACCACCTGGGGTTATTTAACGTGCACCCAAATCTGAGCACACGGGCCTACAACATTTCCGCCTCCATTGGAAATGCAACCGCCGCAGCCGGGTTGTGAACCCGCGACCTGCGGGTCAGCAGCCGTGTACCTTAGCCACTAGACCACTGCGGCGGGGGTCCTGCAGCCAAAGCTTGACATCTTCAGCGATGCAGTGGTAGAATTGCTCCAATGCAATGCATTCCTTCACTTTATCGCGATCGTCATAAACACCTTCGCCCTTGAGCTATTCAGCTAAATCGACTTTAGGACGAAGCGCGAAGTCAACGTGTGACTCATTCCCCTTTATAGCATACCGGAACCTTGCCGAAAGCCTCGGGTGACAACTTATAACGTCTCAAGAGCACCTCCTTAACGTCGTCATAGCTCTCAAACACTTCCCTCGACAAGCATGTTATAGTGTCGGACACTTCGCCGGGAAGAACAGCTAACAGGTTCTGCGCCCAAAGAGACCGCTCCAAGGCATTTCGCTCACAGACGTGTTCAAGCTTGACGAGATACTTCGCCATGTCCTCGCCTACTACGAACGGGGGCAGTTGGTCGTGAATTCTCTGACCGCTGACCTGAACTGTCGCAGAAGCTACGCTAGACATCTGGGAACACTGTAGGATTGCAACTTCTATTCGTGTCAACTCGAGGTGCTCCTGCCTCTCGGCCTCCTCACGGCGTTCACGCCTTTCAGCTTCTTCACGTTCTCGAACTTCTCGCCTTTCAGCTTCTTCACGTTCGCGAGCTTCTATTTCTCGCCTTTCGGCCTCCTTGCGGCGTGCTTTGATATCAGCCCAGGCCTCATCGACTTCCTCAGCCGACACTCCTTCATCCCTCATGATCTCAAGGATCACTTGCTTTAGTTTCGCACGCCCCAATGTAATGCCGTGTTCCTCAGAAATTTCGATGAGTTCCTTCACTTTAAGGTTTTCCATCGTTCACACTAGCCTCTTGGTGTTTGCCCCTGTTAGGAATCTACTTGCCGTACCCACTATAAATCTACTAGCAAGACGCACAAGCAATTTTTAACACTGCCATGTTTACACCCTCCGCATTAACTTTGGTTTCATAGCGTTCTGACTTGGCTTGAAACGATCAAAGCTCACTCACCAATGCTTCACACAGCCCTTCTCTAAACTACTATAACCTGAGCTAGAGTAGTCTGGTGAACTGAAGGAAATACATCAGGCACTCACCGCATCGATGTCGCTGACGCCGGTCGATCCCGCAGCTGCCAACCACTGGTACAAAGCGCGCCTACGACGACGTTACGAAGGGCGCAATGAATCCCGCCGCTGCCACCACTGTTACGAAGCGCACCTCAGACGACGTTACCAAGGGCGCCATGAATCTCGTTGCTGCCACCACTGTTACGAGAGACAGCGACCCCAACACGGTCCCGAAGGCACCACTGCCTCGAGCTCCGCCGGGAAGGTCACCAGCCGTTTGGTAGCGTAGGTTTCTCAGCTCGCGACTGCTTCTGCGCAGAGCTGATAGACGAGCGGACGAGACGACGTTAAGTTAAACAAGGTTTATGTACAGCATATATACAGAGGCGTTACAAATTCGGCACTGTGGCCGACAGTTTAGAGACTCGAAGAGCCAAGCTCTCTTTTCTGACACATAGCTCTACTGCTCGCGACGCACCGCAGGGCTTTTTTTTTTATACGCACCGGGTGGATTCTTCGAGTAACCAAATGTCCAACTAGAAGCACCGCTGCTCGTGAGGTCAGAATCCTCCAATGGGGTCACCACTGGGCGATATCATTCTCATCAAATCCAGAGCCGCTGCGTGCGGTTGCAGCCAAGGACGAGTGACGTCGCCACGCATTGCATCAGACTCGCCAAACAGGAAGATGCCGATTGCTTCGACGGGCTCGTGTGCCGAGAGAGCTCGATGTGCGTTGCGGGACAGATCGGCGCCGCCGCGTGATGACGCCGTTGAATTGTTCGCCTCAGGCGGGCTCGCGTGCTGGCCATGACACAGATTGCCTTTTGCAGATGCATGGACGTTCGGTGTGGACTCGCAGGCATAACAGTGCTCACCAACGTTCATTTCGTCGGATCAGGCCAGCGTTGCCACGCAAGGCGCCAGTCCTACTCTATACTTACAGGCGCGCGCCGCGCTGCGTTGCTTTGACGCATGTGCGTTCAGCGTATCCGGCGTCCCATCCGGCATCCGGCGATGCAGCATGTCGCATTTCTTGCCGGTTGCAGTCGGCCCGCGCCGACGGACGCTGGTCGCACCGGTCGCAGACTATAGAGTGCTCGCGTTTTGGTAACGTAGCGTCGCTTTGCGCAGCGTGCGCACGCGTCAACGCTACATTGGAGTACATTGGGCCCTTCATGATGCGCTCGCGGTCATTTTGATAGCTCCGCATATACCAAATTTGGTGTTACGTGACGTCACTGGGTGACGAAAGTATACGGCTGGTGCAAGCATGATAATCCTGACACGCGTGTTATGTAAGAACATGACAACATACCACGCTCATAGCTTGCTCACGCTCATTTCGCTAGCTTCTCATATGCTAAATTTGCTACCATGTGGCCAGAATAAATGACGAAGGTAAACGACACATCCAAACTAGATATTCATGACACGGAAGTGATGTAAGCATCATTTACCTCTATCTCGTAACGTTGTGCTGATTATAAAGTGACATATCAACCTTTCTCATTCGCGCTTCTCATTCGGCCGGTATGAAGCTGCTTTGTCACGAAACAACAATCGGCAGAAGTTTAGCAGTTGCACTTCACCAGCGTAATATTTTTTGGGGCTTACCATTTCAAATCATGGCACGAAGTTCAAAAGAGTTGAAAACCGAAGTTCAAAATCGAAACACAGTAATCAACAATACCACAAGTTGAATTCGCCACCTGCAACTATGCCGACTAGGCAAATCTGTGCACTTCCTATCATTCCCAAGGTCGCTGAATGATTGCAGCGGCAGAGTCTCCTCCAGTTAATTTTAGGAAGCTGCATGGGACGAAGCTGAGGCTTGTACACGCTGCCTGGGTCGGCGTTGCGAGGCTAGAGAGGAAGAGCGTACGAGATGGGAGAGGTGGAGAGCCACGTATGCACAGTAAAGGTGGTCACGCCGCACACCCGATTGAGCTCGACCATGAAATATTTTGCATTAAAAAGAGCTCATCACCTGAAGACGCCCAGAAATGAGCATTTTGCTGCTTGCCATGCCATTTTGTATTACAATTTCCCTAACACAAGAGCCTGAAAATAGCTATGATTGTCAAGCTATTATGATGGAAAAAACGTCACACTCAAAGAAACATAACTTTATCGTGCAGTTGAGCTTAAACTTAAACATTTAAAATGCGCCTTTCTGAAGGCACATTTCAGATGCGAAGCAGCTCTTTGACTAGCCTGTGTAGTGCAGTCTGTCCGTGTCTCCATGGCAAGGCGCCTCACCGCATTCCCCTTGCTGCAGGTGTTCGGACGTTGCCGAGAGGGTCACGCCTTCTCTCACAGTGTACGGTGACATCACTTTGTCCCTTGCCTGCTTCGCACTCGCCGTGTGTCGCCTCTCTCTCACTTCAGTTTTTCAACCACTCGCAACGTTCGAACGCACGTCGATTGAACATTCTTTCGGCTCGTTTTTCTGTTGAGGAGTTCGCCGTTGACATTGCCGATGACGACGTCGTCAAGGATTCGCCGGCGTTGGCCTTCCGCTGTCGGCGCAACCGGTCGGCTTCTCCGGCTCGCGCGTCGTCGGTGTTGCGGACGCGTTGAAGACGCCTGCGCTCGGCTTTCTAGGCTCATGTTTCGTCGGTGTTACCCGCGCACCGTCTCAATTCTCGAGCGCTATTGGCGTGCTTGATTTGCACTTCGTCGGTGTGGTTGGTATTCCACTACCGACGTTTACGTTTGGTGCCCCTGGCTCGCGCCTCACCGGAGTTGCAGGTGCGATGTCACAATTCGCGAACGCGATCTGCTGAGCTACCCCTCGCAACACCAGCGGCGGCCGGGTTAAGGCTGTTCCACATGCCACGATTGCAGCGAAATAAATTGCTCCATTCGCTCCAATCGCACTGTTCGCAACCACCGCTAATGGCGGTTTTGTTTCACATGGACCGCGAACAGTCCGTGATTTTCGCTCTGCGACTAAAGCGGCGAGTTCTTACTGCCGCTCTTTGTGACAGACACGAATGCCATATAATATAAGGTGCATTATGATATCATGAAGTTACCGTGAACGGTAACGAAGGGCCCGCTTTTTTCATCATCTAGAACACTTTACAGTCAGAATTTATTTTAAAATGCACAGCATCGGCCATTACCAAAACAAACACATCGACTTTACTTCAACGGCTTGGCTGGACCAGCCTTATTTCGACGGGTCCCGACCGAAAATAGCTCCCGCCACTGCGATCAGAGCGAAAATTTCCAACATGTTGGAAGCTCGCTGCGGACCGCTGCTGTGGGAGCGAACTGCGCTTTTTTTTTGATGCAAGCGAATTGGCAGCCTAAAAATCGCTAGTTTGTGTCATGTGAAACGGCCTTTAAGCGAAAGCGCTTTGGCGCGCGTTTCGGCTGGCGAAAGTGCTCTTCGCTTTCTGGCGTCCTCTCTATCACTTAAAAATGAGTTAAATGAGCGTTCACTCGATGTGCCCTCAACGTTGCGAGCGTTGGACAAGGCAATGATAGATGTAACCGTAAGAGACAAGACCAGAGCAGAATGAGTCAGGAAACAAACTGCGGTCAAGGATATCATATTTGAAATCGAGAAGAGGAATTGGACATGAGCAAGGCATGCAACACGTAGGCAAAATAACAGCTGGTCATCAGGGCAACAGACTAGATTTCAAGAGAAGGAAAGTGGGTTAGGGGGAAGCAGAGAGTTGGGTGAGCAGATGAGATTAAGATGTTTGAGGTTATAAAGTGGCACTAGCAAGCACAGGGCCAAGTTGACTGGCGAAACATGGGAGAATCCGTTGTTTTAGTTGTTTTATGAAAGACGTAGTCAGGCTGCTGATGATGATGGTGTAGATAAGGAGCATCAGATTGTGGAAATTGTTCGGGCTTTTCGCTACTGCGATATATATATATATATATAAATATATATATATATATATATATATATATATATATATATATATATATATATATATATATATATATTGTAGCGAAGCCTCCGAACTCTGAAATGGGTCGAACTCTTGAGTACCTTCTAGTGGGGCTACCCAACAAGAACGCCGCTCGCGCTGAGAGTCCGTGCTTGGTCGTTACTGTCGCCATTGTGTATACTCGCTGTCTGCCCGCTAATAAACGCCATAACAAATTCGTGGAGAGTGCTACGATCCCCTTTGATGCCCTGG
Organism: Rhipicephalus microplus; assembly: GCF_013339725.1. Lineage (NCBI taxonomy): Eukaryota > Metazoa > Arthropoda > Arachnida > Ixodida > Ixodidae > Rhipicephalus > Rhipicephalus microplus. The sequence continues at coordinate 42,674,699 of NC_051173.1, forward strand.
GAACTGCGTTCACGTACCCTGCAATCTACAATGTCCCACGACGCCTCGCAGCAAACGCCTCCTCCCATGCCACCCCCTTGTGCCGGTGTCCCCAGGATCCGAGATCCACCCATCTTCACGGGCGCCGATGGCACTGACGTGGAGGACTGGCTCGCTATCTACGAGCGCGTGAGCGTCCCCAACAAATGGGACGAGGACGGCAAGTTGACGAACTTGGTGTTCTACCTTGCGGGCGTTGCAAGCTTGTGGTACAACAACCACGCGTCCGATTTCGCAACCTGGTCCAATTTCAAGACCGCTATTACCAACGTTTTTGGCCGCCCTGCCGTTCGTAAGCTGCAAGCCGAGCAGCGCTTACGCGAACGCGCTCAGCAGGCCGGTGAATCATTCACCAGTTACATAGAAGATGTCCTGGACCTTTGCAAAAAATGCAACGACAGCATGTCCGAATCAGACAAGATCCGGAACGTCATGAAGGGCATTGACGATGATGCCTTCACGATGCTGCTTGCCAAAAACCCAGGCACAGTAGCTGAGGTCATCACGCTGTGCCAGAGCTACGGGGAGCTCCGCCGGCAGCGTTCGATGACCCGTCGCTCTACACCACGAGATGCAGGGCTTGCAGGCTTGGAGGCGAGCTGTGATCAGGTGGCACTGCTGGCAGACCTCAAGTCCTTCATACGTGAGGAATTCGCGCGGCAGTTCTCTCTCCTGCCCTTTGCCCACCCACCGGCTGCTCAACAATCGGCCACTACCATTCTTCCACCCATCCGCCGAGCAATTGAACAGGAAATAGCGGAGGTCATGCCGGCGTACCAACCACAACAGCTTCCAGCCCCTGCGCCCCCAAGTTACGCCCAAGTGGTCGCCAGGCCGCCTCCAGTCGTTCAACCGCCCGCCCCACTGACTTACGCCGAAGGTGCCGCACAACCTCCATCCTTTACAGCGGCTATGCCGGCTACGTATGTTGACGTGACCTCGCAGACTCAGCTCCAGCACCCCCTGCAGCCTTTCCAGCCACAGTTCCGTCCATCGGCTCTTACGTCATGGACAAGACCTACCCCAGCGAACCGATGGCGCACACCCGACAACCGGCCCATCTGCTTTGCCTGCGGTTACGCCGGTCACGTAGCCCGTTATTGCCATCGTGTACAGCCGGCTCCAATTTCTTCGCCTATTGCTGGCCACCTCAGCCGTCCCTATCACGGCGAACCACCGTCTATGCCACCGCCGTCTCGCCCAGGTCCATCTCCTCGAAGGTCGCCGTCTCCACGACGTCGTTCCCTGTCCCCCATGAGGCCAAGTTTGGCTAATCATGAGCGGGAAAACTAGTCGTCGCAGTCCCCGAGGCAAGGACTGCGATGCTATTGCGATGTGAAAGCCCTCAGAGCCGCCCATCTAATGTCATAGACGTGCTTGTGGACGGTGTTCATGCATCTGCTCTTATTGACACTGGAGCTGCAGTATCCGTTATGGACGAAAACTTCTGCCGCTTGCTTCGAAAAGTGACGACGCCAATTTCTGGGTTGTCCCTTCGTACTGCCGGTTCACATAGTATCCATCCTTCAGCAGAGTGCACAGCTCGCGCTGTCGTTCAGGACGTTCTGTATGTCGGCCAATTCATCATCATTCCTGCATGCTCTCATGACGTCATCCAGGGGTGGGATTTTCTCTCCCGCAACGACGCCGTCATCCATTGTGCCGCTGCCGAAATTGAACTCTCACCCTTCTCGCATTTGACGCCAGAAGACAGTCCCTCGACACTGAGTAAGATTCTCGTGAAAGACGATACCATAGTGCCTCCAAGTTCGGCAATGGGTGTATCTGTCTACTGCGCTGGACTCTCCGACACAATTGCACTCGTTTCGCCATCCGACCGTGCTTGCCGAAGGAAAGGGTTGCTAGTACCTTTCGCGACCGTGCAAATCACCCAGAGCAACGCCGCTATTTTTGTGACCAACCCATCCCCGTACACTGTTACCTTGGTTCGAGGGGAATGTCTCGGCAGAGTGGAACCAGTGGATAACGCACAAGTCCTGGACGTACCTGATGACTCGCGTTGTCCCAGTTCGTGTACCGTCAGCGCTGTTTCCACTTATGATTCATCATCTCCTGATGTATTTGGCCCTTACATTGATGACAATCTTACGTCGGTACAGCGTTCCCAGCTTCTGGACCTGCTGCGAGAATATCATTCTTCTTTCGATGTCGGGCGAAGTTCTCTCGGTCGCACGTCCGCTGTTACACATCGTATCAACACTGGTGCCCATCCACCAATACGGCAACGTCCCTACCGCGTGTCGCCTGCTGAACGTCGGCAAATTAACGAGCAGGTTGATGATATGCTCAGACGCGACGTTATTCGGCCCTCGGACAGTCCATGGGCGTCTCCTGTTGTTCTTGTCGCGAAGAAAGATGGTTCTGTGCGATTCTGTGTGGACTACAGACGGCTCAATAAGATCACTCGCAAGGATGTTTACCCACTGCCGCGCATCGATGACGCAATTGACAGCCTTCACGGAGCCAAATTTTTTTCTTCTCTCGATCTGCGCTCCGGGTACTGGCAAGTACCCATGGCTGATGACGCTCGACCGAAGACTGCGTTCATCACACCCGACGGCTTGTACGAATTCAACGTCATGCCGTTTGGTCTATGTAATGCACCTGCGACCTTTGAGCGCATGATGGACACCGTTCTGCGCAACTTGAAATGGCACACGTGCTTGTGTTACCTCGATGACGTTGTTGTGTTCGCTCCAGATTTCTCCACGCATCTCCAACGTCTGAAAGAAGTTTTCGCACGTGTGAGCAATGCCGGCTTGCAACTAAATCTGAAGAAGTGCCGCTTTGCAGCACGGCAACTCGCCATCCTAGGGTACGTCGTGTCTAAGGGATGGCATTCTTCCTGACCCAGCCAAGCTTCGGGCCGTGGCTGAATTCCCCAAACCTGCGTCCGTCAAAGAACTGCGTAGTTTCGTGGGCCTGTGCTCATACTTCCGACGCTTCATACGAAACTTTGCTACGATTATATCACCGCTGACGAAGCTCCTTGGAAGTAACGGGCCCCTCAATTCGTGGTCGTCTGAGTGCGACGACGCGTTCGCGAAGCTCCGCCATTTGCTGACGTCTCCTCCCATTCTACGCCACTACAACCCTACGGCCCCGACGGAGGTGCACACAGACGCCAGTGGTGTAGGCCTTGGCGCTGTCCTGGCGCAGCGCAAACCCGGATTCTCTGAATATGTCGTAGCATATGCAAGCCGTACGCTCACGAGAGCTGAGACAAACTACACCGTCACGGAGAAAGAGTGCCTGGCGATCGTCTGGGCCCTTACAAAGTTTCGACCTTATTTGTATGGTCGCCCATTCGATGTCGTCACCGACCATCATGCACTATGCTGGCTTTCATCATTGAAGGATCCCTCAGGCCGTCTCGCCCGCTGGGCTCTTCGCTTACAAGACTATGACATCCGCGTGCTGTACCGCAACGGACGCCAGCATGCTGACGCCGACGCCCTCTCGCGCTCCCTCTGCCTGAAGGTGATGTGCTCTGCTCAGTATCCTCGGCTGCTGTTTCTGCCATTGATGTTGACATCATCGCTACCGAACAGCGAAAGGATAATTCGATCGGCCCGCTCATCGACTTGCTCTCTGATCCATCCGCAACGCCATCCACGCGTGCCTTGCGTCGTCAAGCTCGCCATTTCGCCATCCGTGACGGCCTTCTACACCGACGCAATTACGACGCCGATGGCCGGCAGTGGTTACTCGTGATACCCCGCAGTCTGCGGTCAGAGATATGTGAATCCTTCCATTCTGATCCGCAATGCGCGCACTCTGGGGTATTCAAAACCTACCGTCGTATTCGACAACGCTACTTCTGGCGCGGGATGTACCGCTATGTGCAGCAGTTCGTTCGCTCCTGCCTCGCTTGCCAACGCCGCAAACCGTCAGCACACATGTCGCCAGCCAGTCTGCAACCGTTACCTTGCCCTGAGCGTCCGTTTGGGCGCATAGGTATCGATTTGTATGAACCACTTCCTCTGACGTCGGCTGGTAACCGCTGGGCCATCGTCGCCGTAGATCATTTAACGCGATACGCCGAAACCGCCGCTATCCCTGCGGCTACTGCGCGTGATGTTGCGTCCTTCCTGCTGCATCGATTTATACTGCGCCACGGTACCACCTCAAGAGCTTCTCAGCGATCGAGGCCGTGTCTTCTTGTCGGAAGTCGTCGAAGCCATTCTGACGGAGTGCCATTCTGTCCACCGCAAAACTACTGCTTACCACCCACAGACGAATGGCCTCACCGAACGCTTTAACCGCACCCTCGGCGACATGCTTTCTATGTACGTCGCTGCCAACCACACTAATTCGGGATAATATACTGCCCTTCGTCACCTACGCCTACAACACCGCCCCTCAGAGCACGACTGGTTTTTCACCTTTCTACTTGCTGTACGGAAGGCACCCGTCGCACACCATGGACACAATGCTCCCGTACACGCCGGATCCATCTGAGTGTACACATATTTCTGAGACAGCCAGGCTTGCTGAAGAGTGTCGCGAGCTTGCGAAGACTTTTACGACGCAAGAGCAAGAGCGGCAGAAGAGTATTCGTGATGGCTCCACCACTTCTGAGCCCACGTTCCTTCCTGGTGCGCTTGTATGGCTCTCGATCCCTTCCTCTGCAGCTGGCCTCTCTTCCAAACTACGTCCCAAATACGAAGGCCCCTACCGTGTCATCGAGCGCACCTCACCCGTCAACTATCTGATTGAACCCGTTGAACAATCTTCGGACATGCGCCGCCGTGGGCGAGACATCGTCAACTTGGAGCGCCTGAAGGCTTATTATGACCCGCTCATAGTAACAAGCTGTTAGGTCGCCAGGCGGCTCCCTCTTCGACCCCGGGGTAATTGTAGCGAAGCCTCCGAACTCTGAAATGGGTCGAACTCTTGAGTACCTTCTAGTGGGGCTACCCAACAAGAACGCCGCTCGCGCTGAGAGTCCGTGCTTGGCCGTTACTGTCGCCATTGTGTATACTCGCTGTCTGCCCGCTAATAAACGCCATAACAATATATATATATATAGTGGGAGTAATATTTAAATGAGCCAGTTACTCTTCGTGAAGGTATGGGATACGGCACAACGGGAGCGTTGTCAACAAGGTTAAATGTATTTATTTCCCAACAGTTTCAGGAGGGTTCCTTCATTTAGGGGATGAGGTATAACTCATCCCTGATGAAAGGAGGACCCCTCCCGGAACTGTTGGGAAATAAATATAATTATGCTTGTTGACAACGCTCCCGTTGTGCCATTTATATATATATATATATATATATATATATATATATATATAGAGAGAGAGAGAGAGAGAGAGAGAGAGAGAGAGAAAGAGAGAGAGATATGTTAAAAGTGCCTGCATGGCCCAAATAAATAATTTGCATTTGAAAGACACACATTCTCCAGACACACTTCGGCGAGCCAAGTGATTGGTATTCTTGAAATATTTAACAAACATGTAGAAGGAAGACAGCATATGTGGGCGCCTCAGGTATAGTGATAAGCGCAGCAGCTACGCAGCTTGCGAAACTATGTGACGCAAACAAGTTGAATCTTTACGGACATTAAGGAGAGATAACCTAAGCGCGTACAACCTGTTGGCTGAATGACATAATTTTGTTACAATAGTTGAGCTTCATGTTTCTACTTTTGATGTGTTTGACTTCGCCATTAATACCCCAAAATGACAGAAGCGGGGGGAAGAAGTTTCCAGGAATGAAAAATCTCTCAATACGGGGAGTCACTGGAGTCTTTATAAATTTATGCGGTAAAATGTGTCGAATCACCCGTGGCAGTACACATCTGTGTTACTAAGGGTACAGCCGCAAATCATCATGATAATGATCATCTTCGTTAGAGCTCTTACTCACCTCTGCAACGGGGCGATTTCGCGTTTTAGAATGCCACGTGGTTTCTCTTCGACCAATTAGCACACTTAAATATTACTGCCAAATTCGACAATGAAGAAGGAAGTTGTAGACAAAAGCGAAAAATGTGCTTTATACGATGGGTAATCAAGGTAAAAGCTGAGTATCATTGCTAAACGCCAAACAATAAATCACTGAAACTGCTTTGCTGCAAGTACTAATCGGAAACATTGACATCGATTGGCACGTTTGAGATAAGAGACGCACTGCACCGTGCACTTGAGGTTCATGAAAAACAGCTCTTGACTTAATAATGACTCACAGGTCACATATAACAGTCTACGGAGTCAGATAAGTGGAAATATGCATGGCGGGCTTGAGAGCGTAGCTGGATATTCAAAAAATTTCACAAATGCGCACATAATATAATAATTTAGGCACTGTACCATTTATGTTGCCTCAGTCACACCGGAAAGCCTTCCCTTACACGGTACTGAAGAGCGTTTTTCAGTCAATTGTGGAAATTCAAGTTAAAAGTTTCTGCAAATTGCCTGTAGCAAATACATGCAACCAACTGCTAGACATTTTGTTCATACTGTGAAATTATTGCGCGCAATAAAGCACTATTATTTGTTCCAAGTTTCCTGGAGAACTCAACAACAGCGTCTCAAACAGAATGGGTCTCCTCGGGACATGAAACTTCTCAAAACAACAAAGCGAAACGGCATACTCACACCAGTATACCGGTTAGTATGGGAACCTGGCACACTAAAGGCATTATTCAAGCTCGAGCACGACCGCTCCTGAAGGTACCAGGCCCGAGCCAGGCCCCAGCCCGAACCTACAATCTCGTGATCTGTCTCTTGGGCCTGGGGTTTCGGGGATACCCGGGCCATTTTCAGTGCTGTTTTTTGAGGTCCTACAAAAACACCCTCCTTGGTTTGAATTTCCCAGCCGTCCTGGATATATACGACACCGTTCAGAAACATCAATGTTTGCCAGATAAATGTCGCAACATGCCGAACCTAGAAAATAATCTCACGGGGTTGTGACATCAACGAAGGTAGTTGCAAGCGTGTTCAAGGCTAAACTCTTCATTTAGCTGCACGTTTGGCAGAGAGAGAAAGCCAAACTATAGAAATAAGCACACAGAACTCTGATTGTGGCGAACACAGCGTAGGCTGTCAGAAAAACAGCAAGCGCTCAAGCGCGTAGGTTCTTATACAAGTGTCATCAAAGATTCCAGAGTTATCGCTAGTGGCCGCGTGTTCCTTAAGTAACTGTAATGTTCGAGTTGAGTACGCATTCTCATTGCAAAGTTCGAAGGGGACTCACTCTCTGAATATCATGCCGACCGGTTGTACCCCCGGGATCTCCGACAACAGCGCAGCTCTGACCGACTAGGCTCGCCCTAGCCATCTCCTGACGCCGACAAGAGCTCTCGTCGAGAGGTGCCACGTCCTCGGATTCCTGAGACCATGTCGATCTTTCCTATCTCCTCTTTACTTCCGTCGTTTTCTGTCTATAGCTGTTCCTTCACCTCACTTTCTTCTTCCTCTCTAACTCTTTACATTTTAATCTTATCCTTTTAATTCCTCCTTTACCCTCCCCCCCCTCGTGAGCTACTGCTGAGGTGTCCTCCCCCTGAGAGACAGTTACCGGGCTTACTTTCCTCTTTTTTTCATTCAAAATCACTCACAAGGTTGGTAGGTTATGCGCATAGTTCTCAGAGGTTTAGGCGCACTTTGCCCATGGCAGCAGTCACATTTCAATCAAATGGCAACAAGAAAATAGAAAGAAAATAGCATTTGTGGTAACATCTAGCGTTCTAGAGTGCAGTTAGATTGAATTGAATTGAATTGAATTGAATCTTTATTTTCATGTCTGGTACAACATGAAGGATGAAGATCATTTTAGAATGTTTTCAGATCATTTTCATGTTACATAACTGGGACTTTTGTCATATTTTTTTCTTTATTTACAGATCGTGCAAAAGCTGCAAGCTCGTATTTCGTCCTACAAAAAGGAGGCAGTAAAGCCCAGCAACCTCGACCCAGATTCCTCCTCATTGCCTCATAATCATGGTGGAGCGTGGGTCAGCTGGAAAGATAATTTAACGTGAACTCGAAACGTATCGTTAGAGCCAGAGAATCCTTGTTACATGAGCAATCACCATGATTAAAACCAAAGTGACTTTGTCTAAAGAAGTAATTGCAGCTCTGTGATTTTGTACTGTGTATTCTGAATAATTGTCGTGAATTATGTTATGAAATAATCACATCATATCCACAGAACCAAGCATGATTGGCGGGAGGTAAGCGTTTGTGAGTCTGTCCATGCATTCCTCCGCCCATTCGTTTTTGATTCCGTCTGTCCATGCGTCTGTCCATGCGTCCATCCGTGTGTCTAATCTTCCATATGACCGCCAGTGTGGCCATCCGTCCGTGCGTCCTTCCATGCGTCCGTACGTACGTCTGTTCTTTCGTCTGTGCATCCATCCGTCCGTGCGTCGGTTCGTGTGGCCATCCCTCTGTCTGTCTGTCCGTCCGTGCGTACACCTCTCTGTCTGTCTGTACATCCGCAAGTTCGTCCATCCATATGTATGTACATCCGTCCGTCCATATATGCAGTGAACACTTCAAGTACAGCCATCACACTTCATTTCTTCATGTAATAATAATATAAAAGTGCCACCATCTAGTGGACATTCTAAGGACTGCTCTTTCGAATATGTAACACCGGTGGCTAGATATATCATCGTAGTGAGAATAGACCCAAACCCTAAGTAGCTTCGCCCTAAAAAGTGGCTTCTAAAAGACAAATGTAACGTAGCAACGATAAAAAAAGAGGGTGAAAATTTGAAGCGCTTAGTAGCTACCAAGACGATAGTGAAACTAAACTAATACACGAAAAAAAACTTACTGCAGTTTGGGCATGCACACCATACCAGAAATTTTTACAAGAGTCATGTGTCTTTTAAACAATGCTGGAACTTACAAAGATGCCCTATATATGGAAACTGTTCAATAAGACGAAGTATGTACACAAGGTAAAGTGTGCTTTCACGTTAGAGAACAAGCTGTTTTCGCAACTTTATTTTTCCTTAAAATAGAGATTTTCCGCGGGCAAGGTAAGTACCCGTCTTCTTGATACTTCGAATCTACGTCAAGGCCTACATGCCTTTTTGGTGCGGAGAATACAGGGAACAGTATATTAAGCGAAAATATTACATGAATGTTTATATACGAATTCGACGGCAGATTCTACAAAAACGCTCTTGCGTCCACACATTCTATTCTTTTGCTATTTGAAGACGTAACAAAAATAGCTCATAATATTGTATATTCATTAAACTTGAAGGCTTCAAACCACGCAATAGCAAGAGCAGAACACCGAGAATGCAGGAAAGGGGCTGCTATTTTTCGTCAGAGCCCAATTTTATTAGCGCAGCGATTTCGGCTGTTCGAAATTTGTGTCACCTACAGGTATGTGCCTCGGAAGGTGGTGACACCCCGCTACTGACCGCTTGTCCTCAATAATTGACCAAAAAAGCTATCACCATCTAACGTGTATGGGCCAAACAATGTGAAAGATTTTGACAATTCGTGACTGGCCCACTGAAAAGCAAGGAAAAAACTGTCGTCATCGAAAGAGCAAAGGCCACTAGGTGGTCTATCAGAAAATTATCATTATTATATGCATGTACCTGCAACAGAAATCGAGTAAATCCCTACTCACCACTCCTCTACTCAAAGCAAAGAATCAACCAGCTAGCCCAACAAATGACTGCGAAACGATCGCGGTGGTTGAAGACCACGAGTACATACATTGAGTGAGTACTAAAGAACGGAAACAGCAACGGCCGCTTTCAGAAAATGCCGAAGCGATAATGCCTAGTTCACACTGAAACATCCGCTTTCTACAACGACCGAAATTTCCCTGCCGCCGAAACGCAGCGTCGTTCGCACTGGACGCACCCCGCGCCGCCGAATATGCCATCTACTACGGGGCGAACGCGGGATGGATGCGCTGTCGCCCGGTTCTTGTCGCGGCTCGCAAACGCTACTACGATATCCGGTGGTGTATACTTCGACGATTCTCGTACGCAAGAAGCAAGAAAAGACAGTACTGCTTACTTTGCTGGCAAGTGGCTGTCTTGTAATGCACGAAGAGCAGAAAAACCACTGATGCCAGCGGCGTTGGTAGGTTCGTTTTGCTCTGCAAGACCACAACAAGCTCGGTCACGCCCACAGCAAGCTCGGTCACCTCTTCCACGAAATACGGACGCGAAGTAGGCACAGAGTAGGTTAAACTCCCGTTGGCTTCAACATTCAGTTACGTGCACTGCGGCATAACAAGTGAGTAGGGCTTGGCCGCCATTTTTCAAAATTCCTTGACTAGCGCTCCCATTGGTCCGCGGCGACCGATTCGGTGGCAGACGCCGCAAAAATCGGTCCGAGAGCAGTCGGCGCGGAGAGGGCCCTTTCGGCGGATCTCGCCACCGCCGAACCGGATTCGGAGCACTTTCGGCGGCCGGAATGCTCAGTGTGAACGCGGCCTTAAAGGACTACGACGATGACGGCGTGCACGTAGATCTATGAGGTGCGAATGCCTGGTTTCTGCGCGGAGCACTGTCTCTGTAGTTGGGCCACCCATGTTGCATCTGTGACTGTATGTAGTTCGCGTTCTGTCACGATCATAGATAAAAAATATTTACAGTTTCGTTGGAAATTAATAATTATTGTTGTGGCTTGTATGGTTTCGGCCAATTTCAACATTACGGTGAAGAAACATCTGAATATGTCAAAAATACCTTTGTGAAAATGAAGAACTGCCAGCACATGCACGTTATGCCTAGGGCCCTAACGAACAAACATTTGGTGCGACTTAGACGCGACTGGCAGCTGCATTGGGGGGACGAACGCCGGGAACCTGCCTCCATGATCATCACATTATTAGGCTTCGGTGCGTTACCACAAATAGAGTAGAAAAGTTCGTAAATGGCAAGTTTGCTTTACACGCAGTTGGCAATAGTACAAGAAGTTACCGCCTCTTTTTAATATTTCTGCGTGAATGCACTGTCCCACCTATACAAAATAAGCAAGATAAATTTTATATGAAAATACTGGTTTGAAAAGAAGCTATCGTTGTTTGCGTAACTGTAGGACGCAACAAAAATAACACTTTCAGAAAAAGGGTTTTAAGATAATAACTTAATGTCAATGTAATAAATAAGCATCTAATAAATTCCCAACGCTTATAACTTTGGATTGCTTTTCAAGCGGCATCAACTTCTTAGGAGTGAGATGAAGCTTGTACTTTACTCGGAGCTTGTTTTGTGTCACCAGCAGACAATTATTCGCATGTTCCGTTGTTGGTCCATGCATGGCATATTGAACTACAAAATTGCATTCACGCTTCTTTTCGTCTATACTTCGCCCTCTTTCATGCCGCACCATTCTCCTCTGCTTTACGCAAAGCAACATTCTGGGAGAGCTTACCACACTTCTTAGCAGAGTGTATATAGAACCCAAAATGGTCAAACATTTTTTCTAAATATTTTCTTCTTGAAAAGCTAGTGCCAGTTTAACGAACTCCAAATTACACTAACGATAACACTGACTGCCGAATGAGAACGTGTGCAACCTACAGAATAGAGGTCTTCGTTGAATAGAGGAAAATTTAAAATACACTAAAAATGCCCTGTTCCACGAGCTATAAAACAAACTTAGACAACATAACACTACGCAATATGTATACAAGAATCATTTAAGACAACATGTGTCGTGGAAATGGAAACCTTCAGTTCCAGTTCTGGATGCGTAGAGCCAGAGTAGAAAAAAATGGCCATATTTTAACGATGTTGAAGCACTCGGGGTGTAGTAAAACGTATTTACTAAAGGGCGAACCTGTGCCCACAACTCAAAGGGACTATGGTCGTAGAACGTTACAGCAGAACACCAAAGATGTCTCCTTCTTCTACTTCTTCAAGAGGAGTCCCAAGCGCGTGGCGCACATCAGCAGGGGCCAGTTGGTTTCTCGTGCTATGATCATCGTCTCTGCGCAACACTAGACGGCGCGCATGTATGTCCCAGTGCGCGCGGTGATGGGTGCGTTGTTTGAATGCAGGCAATATGTCGCGGCATCATCCCTCTTCTCATACGCATCATCCCGATGCGTCAGGCAATGAATAGATTCGTGGTAGGCGTCACTGGTTTTTCGATGATCTTTCATAGTAAGGCTTCATCCGTACTACATGTACAACCCTTTTAGGGTTGAGGCGTTTTGAGCTCCCGTGTATAGCGGATCTGACTTGGTACGTTACATCGATAACACGATGGAATACTTCGTAAGGCCCGAAGTAGCGGCTAAGAAGTTTTTCAGAAAGTCCATGGCGACGCACTGGGGTCCATATCTATTTTTTGTCACCTGGTTGAAAATGCGATTCGGTACGACGCTGATTGTACCGATAGGAGTCGATACGCTGTTGGCGGCGTATTCTGTATCTCGCCATCTGTCGTGCTTACTCGGCTCTTTGCAGGAAGTCGTCTACGCCAGGTAGATTGCTGCTTTCATAATTCAGTGGTAACATGTCATCCACTGGAGTGGTGACTGTTCGGCCGAATACAAATTCAAATGGTGTCACTCGCGTTGTTTCTTGAATGGCTGTATTATATGCGTTTGTGATGTAGGGCAATATTTCATTCCACAGTTTATGTTCAACGTCGACATACATTGAAAGCATATCAGTCAGAGTTCTGTTCCGGCGCTCCGTTAGGCCATTTGTTTGAGGATGGTATGCTGTATTTCTTCTCTGGTCGGTATGGGTCATTCACATCAGACATTTCATTAGGTCTGCAGTAAAAGCTGGGCCACCATCTGTAATTACGACGCTGGGTGCACCATGTCTGAGGACTATGTTTTTGATGAAGAACTTGGCAACTTCAAGAGCTGTTGCACTGTACAGCGAGTCAGTCTCAGCGTAACGAGTGAGATAGTCCGTGGCTACGACTATCCACTTCGTGCGTGCAGTCGATGTCGGAAACGGGCCTAGAAGATCCATACCTACTTGTTGGAATGGGAAATGCGGCAGTTCTATTGGCTGGAGGAGGTCTGCAGGTTTCACGGATGGAGTTTTGCGTCTTTGACACTCACGGCAAGTTTTCACATAGCGATGAACTGATGATAACGGTTTTGGCCAGTAGAATTTTAGATGAATTCTGGTGAATGTACGGCTGACACCCATGTGTCCAGATGTTGGCTCATCATGACATGCGTGCAGAATCTCGTTTCGTAAAGGTGCAGGTACAACGAGTAAAAACTTGTCACAATGAGGCTTGAAGTTCCTCTTGTAAAGAAGCCCTTCTCGAAGACAAACCGAAGGGAGCCCTGTGAATAAAGTGTGCGAGACTTTAACGTTGAGTCCTTGGAGACGCTGTATAAGTGGCAGCAAATTGGGGTCATATTGTTGAAATATTTGTGATGCCTGGACGACGCCTAGAAACGGGAAGTCTTCTTCCTCCGGCTCACTCGTCTCCACTGGTGCGCGTGACAGGCAGTCGGCATCGCTGTGCTTTTTCCCATATTTGTACACCACAGTAACATCGTACTGTTTTAGCCTACGGCTCCGTCTTGCTAGTCGGTCAGAGGAATCCTTAAGATTCGCCAGCCAATACAGGCAATGGTGGTCACTGACTGCTCGGAATGGTCTACCGTGGAGGTACGGCAGAAATTTACTTATGGCCCAGATGACCGCGAGAAACTCTTTTTCGGTTGCAGAGTATTTTGTCTCAGTTTTCAAAAGCTTGCGGCTGGCATACGCTAGCACTTTTTCTTGGCTGTTTTGCCGCTGGACTAGAATGGCTCCGAGGCCGATGTTACTCACATCAGTGTAAACTTCAGTTTAGGCAGTCTCATCGAAGTGGGCGAGGATTGGAGAGGCTTGCAGAGGTGCTCTTATCTCATGAAATGCTTCCTGTTGTTCACTTTTCCGCATAAAGGGCACCTCGTCTTCTGTCAGATTAGTAAGACTTTAGGCAATGTTCGAAAAAATTTTCACAAATCGCCGATATTAGGCGCATAAAACCAGGAAGCGACGTACTGACTTCTTGTCTTTGGGTGTCGGGAACATCGCGATGGCAGCTGTCTTTTCGGGATCTGGCCGAACGCCTTCGGAGCTAACGACGTGTCCGAGGAATCGAAGCTCTTCAAAACCGAAGTGGCATTTTTCTGGCTTGATGGTCAAGTCTGCTGAACAAATGGCTTCTAATACTGTGCGGAGTCGCCCTAGATGTTGGTCGAATGTAGTGGAAATTACGACTGCATCATCCATGTACACCAAGCAGGACTGCCATCTCAGTCACTCGAGGACAGCGTCCATCATTCTCTGAAACGTCGATGGCGCTGTGCACAGGCCGAATAGAAGCGCTTTAAATTCATAAAGGCCGTCTGGGGTTATGAATGCCGTCTTTTCACGGTCACGCTCATCCACCTCAATTTGCCAATTTCCTCATTTGAGATCAAGGGAGGAGAAGTATTTCGCACTCCATAGTCGATCGAGTGTAACATCAATACGCGGCAGAGGGCATATATCCCGTTTCGTTACGCTGTTCAGTTTCCGATAGTCGACGCATAATCGAAGGCTGTTATCTTTATTTTTAACAAACACTACGGGAGACGCCTGTGGACTGCTGGAAGGCTCGATCACGTCATGTGAAAGCATCTCCTACAGTTGTTTCTTGATGATCATTTTGCGATACTCGATATGGATGTTGGTAAATCGGTCTCGTGGCTTCTTCCGTTATAATCCTGTGTTTTGCAATATCCGTGCGTTGCATCTTAGATGACGTTGAAAAGCAGTCCGAAAATTCTTTTATAAGTGCTAACAATCATTTCTTTTGATATTCTGGGAGCCTATGGTTGACGTTAACTGATGCGCCGACGTTGCAGGTCTCTTGTGGAGTGGTTGGCATTGTCGCTAAACTGCATAGTTCAGTCACCATGCAGAACTAGTGGTAATAGGCGATAGCCATACCTTGCGCAATGTGCTGACACTCATTCCGAAAATTCGTAAGGAGACAACTGAGCGGCCATTCCTTAAGTGAACAACACCCCTCGCCACGCAAATTTTTTTGTTTAAAAAGAGCCTTACGTTTCCATACGCTATTCCTTCGTGGTCACAAAATGCCTCATTTTCAACAAGCAACATTACACTACAGCGTGGTGGCACTGTGACGTCATCATCAACAACGCGCAGAGGAGTAAGACGTCGCTTTTTTGATTCCTCCGCCGACACAGCTTGTTCGTTCGAAAACGTTACGCTGTATCTGCGCAGATTAATTATGGCTCCATTGGCTTGCAGAGAATCTATTCCTAGTATACGCTTACTTGAACAGTATGGCAGTACGATGAAGTCAGCAACGTAAGTAAAGCCTTTTATTTCGAGCCTTGAGGTGCATCTGCCAAGCGGCGTAGTAGTGTGGCCACCTGCCGTGCGTATCTGTGCCCCACTCCATTCCGTCACAACCTTTTTCAGTTTCTTTGCTAATTTGTGACTCATTACCGAATAATCAGCACCGGTGCCAACAAAAGCATTTACCTCATATCCGTCAGTCTTCAGCCGCAAACCTGAAGTAATCTTCGCACTGCTGCGCTTATCCTCTGTAAACATAGCATAGTCACCTTGAAAGCGTAATGGAGGATCTTCGCAACTGTAGTTATCAGCGGCCTCACCTCCACAGGTCGCTTGCTTCGGTTTTCCGGGTGTGGGCTTGCAGAACGGTGCCCAGACCGTGCGGAAGAAGCACGTGCACTGGGTGATCGGTAACGTCTGGGTGACGGCGATCTTGGCTGATGTTGGCGTGGAGTGAGTGGGCTCTGGCGCGTGGACAAGAACTCTTCGATCTCCGTTGGCCTTTCACCGTTTTCGAGGGCATGGTGCGTACAACGGAAAGCCCCTTAATCCTGCCTGTCGGTAAGGGCAGAACCTATACAGGTGACGTGCTTCCCCGCAATGGAAACGCAAAGGCCTGCGCTCATGGTCACGCCAGATGTCACTTTTCCGGGGCCTTTGATCGACGTAGCGAGCTACACCACGGGCTCGTGGCAGGTAGGTAGCGGTCGGTTCCAGTGGACGAAGGGCGCTGCGTACTGTCTGTGGTCAAGGAGAGGCCATCGCAACTGCTGCATTGGTGTGCGCCGCGGGTTGTCTGAGTATTTCAGAGTACGTTAGGATGCGTTGGATCGGCTGTGGCGCACGCTCCGGCTCACGTATTATCTGCTTCAGTTCATCTCGTACTACGTCAACGACAGACAGTCTTGCTGTAGTGTGAGGTGCTTGCAACTTGCAGAACTCTTCCCTGATCACCGACCTGATGAGTTCTTGCAGGGCGTCTTTGTCACTTCGCTGGCCTCCAGAGAAGATATTGGCAGGTGCGTAGTTTATTGTACTGTCGAGCCCGCTGTTCTAGTGCTTTCTCGATGGCTGTCACTTCCGTATGAAACTCCGCAACTGTTAGTGGTGGGTTGCGGACGAAATCAGCGAATAGCTCTTGCTTCACCCCTCGCATGAGGTGGCGTAACTTCTTATCTTCAGCCATATGGGAATCTGTGCGCTTGAACAGGCGGATTATGTCCTCGATATACATTGCGACACTTTCGTTGGTGAGTTGGTTTCTGGATTCGAGCGCAGCCTGCGCCTTTACTTTGCGATCCGCGCTGGTGTAAGTCACCAGATCTTGCCGCCGAAATTCATCCCAGGTCGTAAAGGAGGTTTCATGGTTCTCATGCCACGTCTTTGCGAAGTCCTCAAAAGCAAAGTATACGCTGCGGAGCTTCTCTCTCGTCCCAACTGTTCAAACTTGCCACTCTCTCAAAGAGGTTCAGCCTATTTACTTCGTCTTCATAAGAGTCGTCATGACATACTGGTGGCTGGTGAGGCTGATTTATCACCAATTGGGCCGGTGTTACATGACTTGTCATGGTGGTGGCGTCCATTGACTGAGTTCCCCTTGGCGTGAAGTGGAGTGGACTGAATTCTAGTGAATCACCTCGAAGACGGTGACTGGTTCTCTGATGCACAGGTGTTAGCTCCCCAGGATCAACTCGCTGGTGGTCGGGACTATGCTGTCTTGCGTTCGTAGGGCTTTGATTCATTAACCAGCACGTCCACCAGAAGTATAACGATGTTGAAGGACTAGGGGTTTAATAAAACGTAATGATTAAAGGGCGAACCTGTGCCCACAACTCAAAGGGACTATGGTCGTAGAACGTTACAGCAGAACACCAAAGATGTCCCCTTCTTCTACTTTTTCAAGAGGAGTCCCAAGCGCGGGGCGCACATCAGCCGGAGCTAGCTGGGTTCTCGTGTTATCATCATCGTCTCTGCGCAACACTAGACGGCGCGCATGTACGTCCCTGTGCGCGCGGTGATGGACGCATTGTTTGAATGCAGGCAATATGTCGAGGCAATATTATTTGAACTGCTTCAGATAGCTACGTTTTTTAACTGTTCTTGAATGGACGGAGAGTCTAAATGAAATAAAAACCACGTATTTTCTCAAAAAGTGTATTTTGAATGCAGTGCACTAGCCTCAACCAGTCTGCGCTAGAAAATAACGCGAAAAACCCTTGCATTACTTAAGCAAACCTGAGAAACAATCTTGGAACAGCTTTCGCCACCTAGATATTGACTAGAAACAACAAAGAAGCAACCACATTCGTCTTACAAAGCGGTTCACTTTCGCGGCTTGAAGCTTTGCGGGGCTAAAGGCAAGTTTCGGAACCTTTTTGTGACGAATATGGACAAAAGTCAAATGAAGGCTGTCGCAGCAGAATCTGGTCAGGCAAAAAGGCAAGTCATCTTAGTCTTTCATGTGAATTACTTATCCGTCGGGTGTCATGAATTGTGGCTTTCCATTTAACAAAAAGCGTGTTATGCTTGGAGTCGAACAATTAGCGTAAACAGGCGTTGTTTTCCACCGAGTAATTGTAACCTACCTCTTCACAAGATTCAAGCCACAAGGGGTAGATGTGTTTACAACTAAATACTCAGAAAGTCAGGACGTTTGGTCACTTTAACATGTTATATAAAATTCCTTCTCTAGAAAGGAGTGTCGCCGCGTTACATGAGCGGTCTCGCGAAACACTACTCTGCAGGTCTTCAAGAGGATCTCGGCGCGGTGCTGTCAAAATATAACACTGCTAAAACCTTCTGAAAAGTGCGCGATACTCCAGCAAACACTTTTTAGCATCAAAACTGACCGCGGCGATGTTGTAACATAGGGTATACAAAACCTTCTACACTCCGCCAGAAAAAAATGTCTATTTAAATCACTGTACGGGACGGAGTGCTCTCGCTGGCCATTGCCACGGTGTTCCTCTTGTTTTCATTGTAACCGTTATGCCAGTAATGAGGTTGTTAGATTTCGCGCCCCTTTCCGTCTAAATGGCGATGACCTTGTGAAGACGAAAGTCTTTCTTGGAATTCTTCAACCCAGAAATTGTTTTCTTTGTGTTTGTTTTTCTGTCTGTCTGTCATCCAAAGAGATTGAGTTGCCAGGTGGAAGTTTAAACAATTCCTCAACCCCAAGCCCCCTCGATCTGGTGGCTGTGTTCCTACATGTAAATACAAAATAAAAAACAATTGTTTTCCTGTCAAAATTTTACTTTTGTATGGGGTGATAATTTGCTTTTGATCAAGAGTGTTCATAATTAGAAACGCATCCACCAGACCAGCGTGGTTGGGCGTTGGCTGAATGCTTGGACTTTTGCCGGATGGTTCAATCGTTTAGGGTGACAGAGAGACAAAAAAAAAACAAAACGAAATTTCTGCGTTGAAGTATCCCAAGAAAGACAAGCATCTTGAAAGCCACGGAGTTTGGCTCACGCTAATGGAGACCCACTCTCAACTCCAGCGTGACAAGTAAAAAATAGCAAGACACGTGCACGCCGTCTATGCACTTCCCTTCAACATTACCGATGTCTTACGCGCCTTGCTTGCGAACGCACATTTTTCCTCAGCTTGCGTCTACCCAAAACACTTGGTTCTGAAGCGCTTGAATCCACCCCAGCATTGCTTACTGTAGAAGTTTCCTTCCAGGAAATTCGGATCCCTTATGCCACCTATGTTTTGGCGTAAGCTCCTTTACTAGACGCCATGAGCAACGGGCCCTTTAGGGCTGCAGCAATTTTCTTTTTTTTTGCCCCATTTGGAAGTCCCAACCGCTCTTCTTTGTGACAATAGACGTAAAACTTAAAGAAGACATTCAGTTCTGGCTGATAAAATGGCGTGTGCAAAGCAAAAATGCCAGGTTACTCTACAACTACTGTCCCAGCGGAATCGATTCGAAACAAACCACCAATTCTGAATGGAATGTTTAAAAGGGCAGAAACGTCTTGTGTTTATATAAGCCACATTGAAAAGCGTGCATGAAATACACATAAAAGATTTATCGAGAGGAGCATGGCAACAGCACAAAATATCTTACAAGTGCTTCAACTTCACATCCAGGTACAACACCACTAGTCCTAGCCGAATATTAGGAACCAATATTTAGAGACTGTTCTTGTTATGAAAAAAGTACCAGCTTTGCCACAAAGGCGAAGCAAGAATGCGATAGCAACAAACTGAAATGTCACATGAAGAATAGCAAGCACATCAAAACGTGCCCACTTTGGTACCACGAATATGTGTTTCCATTGTTACTTTGCTGTGTCTGAAAAGCGCGCCCTTTTCACAAAAATAGACTGTGCAGCGAGCACAGTGACCTTTGTGAGTCCGGTAACTACAATATAATTGTTGCGCTGAAATTTAGTCGGCGTTGGCTGAACGCCCAAAGCGTACTATTCTCCTCACCACTAGAAACGCGCGCGCACACGTGAGCTTCCACCTCCCCTGCTCTCGGCTGGGTAAAGAACGCGTGGGAGCTGAGAATGCGCGTCAATGCTTCGTGAAAATCTGGAAACGCTTAGGAGATGCGCACTCGTCGTGCCATTTCGCTGGTAATGCTGCAAACTTGATAGATCCTCCAAGACGGGCGTCGCCAATGGTAAGTGGTTGTTATTATTAGCTTGTCGTTTCAAAATTGAAGGAGAGAGAGAGAGGTGAATAGAGAGGAAAGGCAGGGAGGTTAACCAAGCTTGGCTCGGTTGGCTACGCTACACTTGGGGTGGGGGAAAAGAAGAATAATTTATTTATTTATTTATTTATCCATTTATTTATTTATACTGCCAACCCTCACTTGAGGGTCATTACAGAGAGGGAAGCATAGGATATGGAAAGTAAATACAGACATTGATATTTTCAGCAACTTTGAACAATAACACAATAGCATATTCATTGCTCGGCAAAGTAAACGTCAAGAGCACATTCAAATTTTTTAGCGTCAGAATTTTCAACAATATGTCACGGCAATTTGTTCCACGCTTCTATAACATCAGGGAAAAAAGATTTGCGAAAGACGTCCGTGCGAGCACTGAAGGGCGAACTGCCGCGTCATGATTGATCCGGCTGCTGATCTTATGCGGGTGTACGTAATTGAACGGAAAGATATAGAAAAGAAGAGGAGTAAGAAAGAGAAGCATGAATAGTCAGCTCGAGGCAACACAGCATGGTCTCGCACTGTTCTTTCACAAGCCGTCGTGAAGTCTGGTGGTCCTTAAAAAGTACAAGAGGGCTTTCGTGGCTTTGCGCGTATGGGAAGCCGTCAGCCAAGGTCCCAGGATCTTCTCTTCTGTAAGCGGCCGTGAATTCAGCTGACAGAGCCTGGCTTCCATATTACGTCGTTCAGTCTGGTATGCTGGGCAATAACATAGAATGTGCTCAATCGTGTCCTCGCAGGCGCATATGTTGCATGCCGAAGTGCTCGCCATTCCTAGGGGACGAGAGTACGAATTCGTAAATGCCACGCCAAACCTCATGCGACACAGTAAAGTTTAAGCGCATCGTGGGAGCCCGGATGGCAAACGAAGGTGCAAGTTTGGGTCGATCGAATACAAGTGTGTGTTGGAGAAACCCGGCGTATTCTATTGTAGGAGAGGTATACGGCGGGCAAGTGATTGTACTTGCCATGCAGCGTCCGTTCTCACGAGTGGTATGAGCGTACGCTGGTCTTGGTCATGAGCCGATCGAGCAGCTTAATCCGCGCGGTCATTGCCGACGATTCCGCAATGACTCGGCAACCACTGAAATACGATATCGTGACTTTCCTTGAGCACTTCGTAGTAGTCGTGCCTTATCTGATATACTGATTGTTCGTGTAACCCGTGCTGCATAACAAACCGTAGTTACTGTAAGGCTGACCTGGAGTCGCAAAAAATGGCCCATTGGTTAGGTTGCGGCCGAAAGAATGTACTTTACTGCACCTTGAAGTGCTGCGAGCTCTGCTGCTGTCGACGTCGTGGTGTGAGAAAACCTGTACTGAAGCAACACATTTTCAGACGGAACAACCACTGCTCCTGTAGAGCTGTTAGAATTAGTGGAGCCATCGGTGTAAACATGTATGCAGTCGAAGTACCTTTCGTCCAACAGACGCAAAGTCAATTGCTTCAGGGCTAGCGTTGACATGCGTGCCTTCCTAAAGATTCCAGGAACCGATAAGAGCACGTCAGGTTGACGAAGACTCCATAACGCAGCTGCTGGATGCATCGCAAGTTTGAAGCCAGGCGGTAGTATGTCTTGATGTTTTGTCACTATATCGCAGTACGAAGAATGGGGCCTCCTTCCGCCTTCCCTCCAAGTGCAGATAGCCAACCGAGCCAAGCTTGGTTAACCTGCCTGCCTTTCTTCTCTACTACTCTCTCTCTTTCCAAACAATCTGGCGGTGTTTGTGCCAGGCAGTATCAGCTCGTGCTATAGGCTGGTAACATAAAACCTAGAGAGTAGCAAGTGTTGCAACACGATCGGCCGTGCACTAGTTTTATGTCATGCTCTTTTTCAGCCTAGCTCTTGGTTAATTTGATATGTGGGGTTTATGTCCCAAAACCACGATGTGATTATGAGAGACCCACACCCTAGAACTTTTTGAATGCAAGCTACGAAGCAGCATGTTTGCATTTCTGCTGTGCTTCTTTCTATGCATTTCAAGTGTTCCCATATCAGTACCCACGACAGTTGCACCGCTAGTGGGATCCTCCCGAAGCAAATATATACTTTGTAACCCCGCCTGTATAGATAAAGCACAGCACGTCTGAAAGAAGTGGTCCGATATCAGCCAGACATCGCGTCTGCTTACCAAGCGTTCTGGAAGACTTCCTTTATGTCACCTTCCTGTCGCATACCACTTACGTGTTTATGACGTTACGCTACTGTTAGGCTACATCGCATGAAGTACGAAGACTCGTGTCAAACACAGAGATTGCCTTCTCGCGTCATTTTCTCACAGGGCTACTATGGGAGCAGGGCAGAATGTAGTTGCTAATCTGTGCCTTAAGACTGGTGCCACATCCTCACCTACGACGCGAGTCAGGGTTTCGGGGCCAGAACAGAAGAACAGGGCAGTGCAATGTATCTTAAAGTTTGCAGTGTTGTTGGTGACAGTGACGCTGGCTGTGTTGATTATCTGGATAACGACGCGGAATGAACGGGTGCAGTCATCACCATTTAGACGGCCGCCTCATATTGTGTTCATACTAGCCGACGATTTGGTAAGCGCTTCTTTGGCTGTTTCTCAACTCAGCTTGTCTGTACAGTTGAAATATTGGCATGTTTTCTTTTCTGAGCATTACGTATGAAAAAATTGTCTTAGACAGATAGAATACACAAACGTTCACTTCATAAACAAAAACCTATCTACAATAATTATTTCACCAGATAGGGCAAATTGCTAAGTGACCAACCAGTCTAATCATATGTGCAGTAGAGAATGTACAGGACCACTAAGAGGGGAAAACAGCGACATTCGTTTGTACATATATTATAAACATAGTCATTAGCTTGTAATCTATAGATTTCTTAAAAAATTATTGGATAAAAAACATTGCAAATCAATTTTTTACGAACACACACACGTTTGCATGCCTTCAATTCATAAAAAAATGACTTTCATTCTAGATGTTATTTATGAACAGCTAAATCTCTCGAGACACCATGTTACATATTCTAGATAGTTTACCAACTAAGGTGCTTCCTATACACGACACTTAAGCAGAATGAACTTGCTATTCGCAGCATATCGCGTATATAGCTACAGAAATACAAAAGAGTTCAACAGGTGGGGACGCGTTTCAATCATATACGTTACTTGTTGAAGTAGCAATTAAAAAGTCCCAAGACATTGAAACCAAGAGAGCGGGCTGTCATCGTAAATATTTACCTACTAGATCACTTTCACTAATAATTCTCAATATTCGTTTTTGAAGTCTTCAGAAGTGTTAGATGCTTCCACATTCACGTGAAAAGTACAGTGTTTGAAAAATGCTCGTGGAAAATAATTATAAGATATTATGCGAGTACAGCAGCCATGGCTAGCTCCACGCATACACTCTGTACTTGTTCATGCCAGTGCACGTTCACAGGAAACATTACACCGCTGTATTTTAAAGAAACCACCTGTTAATTAAGAGCATTGTATAACGATAAGTTAAGAAGCTTGACGTCAATGTGTTTGTCGCAATAGCAAAACACGAGGTATGGTGTTTCGGCACAGTTAACAGTCTTCTGGTTTTTGTTAAACAATTCCAAAATATTCGACAGAATGGTGATGAAGTACGTTTGCTATGTTTTCGGGGAGTGTCCTGTAAAAGCTAAAGCAATGTCATGCGCGCTACAACTTATACCCTTGACCTGTCTAGGGGTCTTGTGGCATTTATTATACTTACAGTTCACAATATAGGGAAATTGCTGGCCCTTGTGACATACAAAATGTAACATATTTGTATGATGAATTTATGTTATGACTTGTAGCATGACAATGTGGATTAGAGGAATCTGACCAGGATATAACGCTGATGACGCACCAAGCACAAAATGGCTGCGCCTGTTTTTGTTAGCGCTTGATAAATGGCTTGAGGCGAATTATGTTTTTTGTGGTCCTACAGCAATGATGTCTGTCTGCCTGTGACCTAATCCCCGAATGCAGAGATGCTACTTGACTCGTACTTGACTCGTTCTTGACTCAAGACAGTCTTGCCGGTATCCATAAATCGTTCTCAAACTTGCGGACAACTTGAAGGCGACTTGGCTCGGCCGAAGTCAGGACAAGTTTCAAGTCAGCTGCGGGGCTAGCTTGAAAGCGACTTCATGCGTTATTCCAACATGGCCACCCCTCGAATGGACGTCGCGCGGAGGGTGGCCGCTTTTGAGTTGGCTTGCCTCGCCATAAGCGTAGCATTTTCTGAGGTGCGCTGCCTGCCGAAGATTCTTGGACCCACTTTACGTGACCGAAGAAATCTGAAGGAGTTGTACGATGAGGAACAATTCCGCGCTCGATACTGATTCACGAAGAATGCCGTGCGGCAGCTGCTGGGTATGTTGGCGTTCCGTGAAAGTGGGGACAACCGAGGACAGCCTGTGCCTCCAGTGTTTCAGCTACTGATGGCTCTCGGTTTTTACGGTGCTGGCGCATTCCAAACAGTCACCGGGAATCTCATCCGCATTCCGTAGTCGACAGTTTGCCGTGCAGTAGGAAAAGTTACGCTACTCATCACAAAGCACATGTACGCAACGCTGGTGCGCTTTCCGCAGCCGGCAGCACTTTCTATAGTTATGCGGGACTTCTATGAAGTGGCTGAGTTCCCTGGTGTCACAGGTTGTGTAGACTACCCACACGTGCGTATTAATAGCTTCGGTGGGGACGATGCCGAAGTGTTCCGTAACCGCGACGGCCATTTCTGTTTTTCTTAAACACGACGACAATTTCCGCCTCTTTCGGTACAAAATTGACTCGGCGCTGTGTCTGTGTGCCTCGTTTATCCTCTCGTTCTGTCTAGGGCGCTGTTTGTCGCTCAGAAAGGCATCGCTTGTAGCACAACGCTACGTAAAATTCTACACACATAAAAAAGAGGTGCTCCCATCACGTGTTTTTTTTTATCCGCTTCACCATCACGTACCGATACACTGTTGCACCCCGCGAGACAGAATTCTGCTGAGGGCAATGTCCTGACCCCCGCTTTTTCTCTTGTTTACCAAGGTCAACAAAAGGATACGAATCACATTTGTTCCCAGAACTTGTTTTTTTTCATAATAACTGCGACCTAGCCCACTACAGACATGCACACATGTGGATAGAAAGGCGAATACCGTGAAAATTGCGTCACCTCGTGAGCACAAATACAAGCCGTGGCGTTCGATTGAAAAAAAAAACGACGAAAGAACCCAACGCGATGCTTGTTTCGCCTCCAAACAAGCAACCGTGGAGAAACGCCCGCATTCAGGTGGCCACTAAAACCAGCGGGCAACGAACGCTTTAGAGAAGCAACACTGCGCATCGCTGTGGCGGCAGGCACCACGTGCCGCTCGTTAGCCGTGAAATGGCAAGAATGTGCTTGTGGCCCTTCATTTTTTTAGTTATTTTAAAGCGTATGGTCTTTTTTGCTGTAATGCATGCCTTACGCGAACAACTTCATTATTACCCTCGTTAGCAGGCGAGCAGCGTGTTTCTGCTTTGAAGCTCGTTCTTGACTTGACCAAGCAAGACAGCCTGAGCATCTATGAAACGCGAAGGCTGCCTTGGACGTTTGGAAGTCCGCTGCTTGCTTCACGCCGACTTGCTCAAGTTAAGTTGAAGTCGTGAGCCAAGTAACATCTCGGCATTTGAGGGTAAGTAGAAAGAATTTCGCGCAAAAGAAAACGAACAAGCAAGAGGAGCGCACAGACTCTGCCGCTGTCTCTGCTCACTTCCGTCTAGTCCGTCATTTTTTTTTTCACCAAATGTCATCCACAATAAACTACCAACTCGCCCAGCGCTTGGTTTTTCTGTTATCAAAATTGGTGAATCAGACTTCACCTGATTGATCTCGCTACCTCGTTCGCGCATACCTCAGTCACTTCGCCTGGCCTACAGCAGCCAGGAACTCAAGCACCACAATAAGCGCAGTCACTCCCGAAACCAGACAATCGTGACCCCTAGTCAAGTACCATCATCATCGCCACAACCCTGCGAGCCAGAGGTTTCCATTCTCAAGCTCCCCGATCTCTGGTCATCGCACTCGGAACATTGAGTTATCATTATTAGCCTTTTATCACATTGTCACAATTGAGAAGACTAACCTATTGTTTGCAAGTTGATACATCAATGAAAAAAAATCCAGCGAAAAGACAAATCGCACTGAAGTATTAATTCTACTTAAACAAAAACACTAACATCATTAGTGTTGTTTTAAAGTACAAAACTAATCCTGTGACTATGCTACTTTCGTAAGTGGCAATTATATGCGTAAGCATGAACACAGTGGTTGAAGTGGCCCTCTGAGCAACAAAATACATATTGTTTGCCTTTCCGTTCCATCTGCAACCATACCGTTCCAGCTGCAACCATACCAATGCTGATGCGCCACCGCAGACACCACTATCACCTTATATTGTACCAATTCTACAGGCTACAAGTTGTCAGATTTTAACGTGCACACGACATCTTTTTCACAGCGCAACGATCCATACATCGCTTAGCTTTTTGACACGTTACCCTAGGTACCCTAGGGGGTTTATTGAGTGAGCCGAGCAAGCGGGTGGCAGCTTGAAAAGTACGCAGATGGACCAAGATGATAGTGCTCAATCGCCGATCTTGTGCCTTCGTCTCGAAGCGACGATAGTTTAGCCAATCATATCGATATTTTCTTCATTAAAATTGTTTTATTATGCCTCAAATGCATGTTGTAAACTCGCGAACTTGGACACATAACATGAGGGTGAATGCTGTTATTCAAATAAAATTTGCAGCATATCCACGGAGTGAATGATGGAGAGTGGGGCGAAGCATTCGTCCGTCTATTCGTTCTTGCTTCCGTCCGTCCATGCGTCCATCTGTGTGACCGTCCATGCGTACATCCGCCATTCCGTGCGTGCGTCTGTTCGTGCGTCCGTCTCTGTGTTCGTCCATGCATCCGCCCCTGTGTCGGTTCATGCGTCCATCTATGCATCTGTGTGTGTGTGTCCATTCGTCCATCTATTCAACACTCCAAGTAAAACCATCTCGCATCTTTTCATCATATATTACCCATATAAAAGCACCGTCATCCAGCGGGCATTCCAAGGACTAAACGAGAGGTGGCACACGCACACTTTCTTACGGCTTGCGCTTCGGGTCCACTTCCCACCTTTAACCACCTCGAGTTAATTCATGGTATATACCAGTATACTGTATTCATGGCACTTCGGCTCAACGCTCGCTAAACCTTTCTGAAACTAAGGAGGTTACACCCAGCGGGTATAACGTAGCAACCCTTTCTTGTCAGGTAGTGCTGAATGTACATGCCAACGGGGAATGAGGGACAGGAGCTTTCGGCTTTTAGTTTTAACGCGCACACCGCGAACGCTTTATTGTTTAACAAAGCACAGGAGAAATCTCCCACCGGCACCACCTTGAATGTCACAATATAGCACTTGTTACACACTAGGACTACGGCTACAAAGAACGAATTGATGCCGCTTTAAGGAGCTTTGCCCCTAAAACTCTTAACAGAAGCCTCGTGATAGAAATAGTGCCTCCACTTGAACTTGGCCGCAAACATGTTCAGGTTGGTCTTTGTGCGTTTAGCAGTATTTTAGGGTGGCCAGAAACCTATATAAGCAATGCAAATATAAAACATGTATATATATAAAGGTATTCGTTGTCGTACTAAATTTGCATTGTCAGTTCTGGTTTCAGCGTTTGTCTAGCGTGAACAGGGGTGGATCGGTTAGCTTATTGTTTGACAATGCAACGATTTTCACAGATTCATTGTATTCTTTTTGTCCCCGGCGCATGGCGGCGTCTCTAAAGCGCTACGTTGCCTTCTCTACAGGGACGCAAACTTCACTTGGCTGTGTTTACCAAATGAACAAGTGCCACATTCAATGCTACCATTACTCATCCCCGGCGTACTTAACATGTATTCAGTCGCGGCTGCAATGTGGTACCCCCAGATGCTTAAGCCTTGCGCGCAAAATGTTTTAAATGAAACAAGCAAATGTTAAAGCTTCATAAGAGCTATATAAGCTTGTACGAACCCATGCAGCCGGGGTTGTGTTTTAACTACAGCTTAACGTTTAGTATTACTGCACGAAAGAATAGGTTGGAGTAATAACTAAAAAGTGCACGCACACAAAACCATTGGATAAAGAAGCTTTCATGAATTTCTTAGGCGTGGCTGAAACTGAGATAAATATTCTTACCTAATACGTCTCCAACCCTTATCTCACAGAAGTGAACACTCGTTAAAACTAACAGCACGTTTTTGCGGAGGAAAGTTTCACCAACACTTCTTTTTTCAGACAAACTTTCGCAGTGAATTGAGCAGCCTGTTAACTGGACGTTAACTGTCACACTGATGCATCGTTCAGAGAGATACTGTTGCCATCATAGCTACGTCTCATTTTTAGATGCGGAGCATCTTATACTCGCGCCTTGTAGTGCGCCGTCCGCGTCGTCCGCGCCGTCCACACCGCTTCTCGAACATTCGACAGCTGACGCGCGCGCATGCGCCGTCGCGCCGTCGCCCACTCTTCCATTATCTGTGCATCCCTTCCTCCTCTACACACCGCGCGCGCTTCACTCCTCCACCATCTGTGCACCCTTCCTCCTCTACACACCGCGTTCGACATCTACAATTCTCCTGATTCTCCAGTGGACGCGCATGTGGCGTCGCGCTTCGAGAACATTCAACAGCTGACTGTGCATGCGCCGTCGTGCTGTATATATACTCAAGGTCGGCGCTCGCTCGCTCAGTTGCCGCTCGTCGCTTGGTTTGTACGGCGCGTCGACGTCCAAGGTCGCGGTGAAATGAATTCCAACGAATCCACAAACACAATGATCGACGTCCCTTCGACCAGCGCCGCCCTTTCGCATACGTGTGTACGCGTTCACTCATTTAACACCCCCTCCTACAACCACGTTAACCAATTTAGCCATCGACCCAAGTAAGTCGCAATTTAACACCCCATTTCACAACCACGTTAACCAATTTAGCCATCGACCCAAGTAAGTCGCACTTTAACACCCCGTTAACCAATTATATGGTCCGCATCCTCCTCAGTGTTCCCCCGAGGGAAGCTGCGGGCAATTTTTTTGTTTCGTTTTGTTTTTATATTTATCATTTTTATGCAAGCATGTGTTACTCTGTGTATTCGCCCAGAATAATGCTTTTAGGCGGCACAGGTACTTAAAACAAATGAAATAAGTAAATATAAGCCAAAATTTGAAAAATACCACCAGTATAGCTCGGGCAGATAACTACGCCAATAAGAAAATGAGTGCACTGGTCTGAATCCTTTACTTCTTGGTTCAATCTATAAATTATGAACAATTTCGTTCACAGGGATGGGCTGACCTAAGCTACAACGGAAACCCACAGATACGCACTCCAAATTTGGACGCACTAGCTTGGAACGGAGTGCGGCTCACAAGACTGTACCACCAGCCCCTATGCACACCTTCCAGGGCGGCGATCATGACAGGGCGCTACCCTATACACACAGGTATGGCTCATCATTGCACTTGTCACCAAAGATTTGGTTTGAGAATTTAGTCCAAGTATGTTCTCGCAAAATGTGCGTAGTCGCAGTGACAAACAAGTATCGGGGAAATTTTGGTCCCTTGACATTTATCTTTCGCACAAAAATTCGACGAGAAGACGTATGTAGAATGTTTTAAACACAGTTTTCCTTGAATTTGGCGCACATATAAACACAGTGTGCCCCAGCAATCTACGGTGACTTCCATAGCTTAATTACCTCGAGTTAAACTGAGAATGACTTCTTCATATAGCGATAGCGAGCACGGAGCAATACATTCGACTTTACCTTGATACTCTGGGTCTATCAAATCATGGTGCATACCAACTCCCCTCACGTAACCAAATGTCAGTTTGCAGCGTTGCAGTGATGCATCATGAATACCTATGGCTGTTAACAAGCCGAAACCAGAAGTTCTTTTTGACATGGTAGGTTATATTTCTTCGTTCAACAAAGCCACTATTTTGGGAAATCGTCGCAAACGCATCAGTACGCCTTGACCAATTTCAAGTTTGCTGTCTGCTCTAACAAGCGTTCTTTTAAACTTCACGGTGTATGGCTGACAAACTCTTCTATCTGCGATGGCCAACAAAACTTCGCGACATTTATTGATATGCGTTAAAGGCTGCCATACCAGGATATGCGTGTATGCCTTTATAAAACTGCTGTCAAACCTTTACACAAAGCGTTTTCTGTTCAAAGTTGTAAATTTGAGCTCTTTAGGAGACTTTTAAACTTGACATGCAATATTCTGCATATCAGAAAACTTGTACACCGGGAAAATTTGATGCTGCTTCTGCGGGTCGTTACAGACATCCACGAAAGCATCAAAGCTGAAAGACATCAAAAACAGCGTCGGGGTATGTAGAGTTTGCAAGCAAGACTACATGTGAATTTCTTTTGCCTCGGAGGGAAAAGGGCAGTTAATTAATTTTCAACATTATCAGCACCGTTATCATCATCACTATGTTGGCCTAGTGCAGCACAAAAACGTCTCCAATATTTTTCTACTATATTTATTATTGTTCGAGTTGTTGGTCGAATTATGCTCTATTGCAAAAGCCAACGCCACTGGGTACCAGCGTACAGTGCCGGCCTGCTTATGGGCCGATGATCGCACTGGGTACACAGCGCACTGGGTAGGCACTGGGTACACAGCGCAAAACGGCTTTACAGCGTCAAAACAGCGGTGTGTAATTGCCATCAATAAATATATCAATAAAAAAGTGACATAAAACGCATTCACACATTAAGCAAAAAAAAAAGGAAAAAAACGCCCGTTTAGAAGATTCCGCATTGCCACTTTCCGATTCTCAACCGAGTACTTTATCCACTATACTTTCTCTTGCTTTATTGCCTGTTCCCAGACATTATGTACGTGAACAACGACGTAAAGTCGCGAAAACAAGTAGTTGCAATCGTACTGAATAAACACTAACTTTAAAATTCCTTGAGAGCTGTCAGGGGATCCACCCTCGTCAAACACTCAGAAACAAACTTCTCTGATTTCGGAAGTTCCACAAATTTCGACATGCAGTGTTGTAACTTGAATCTTTGGGCCGTGCATCTGAATCACAGTGAAATCCTGCTATACGGGCACGCCATGAACAGTGGAGGTCTGTTAACTATAATAAATCGAATGACACACCATTTTTTTATCTATCGGGAAAAAATTTATACTGTATGAATCTATCAGGAACTCCTTTATGCTTGTCCTGGGTAATACATAGCAAAAATACACTCCCTCCCAGCAATGCAAAAAAAAACGTGGTTGATAGTTTCGGGCTTATTACAAATGAGACGTCATGACCCGCATGGTGAAAAGACGCCCCGCTTTTTTTGAAATACCTTGACGTGCAAAGTGCCAGTATGAAGCCCAAAAAAGAAGCTCTTAGTGGCAAAAGCCACTCGAATTCCTTCATTCCTTTTTAGCACGTCTTGCTCTTGATTTTTACTGTGTATGGATCTTTACAGTGGAACAAGTAAAATTGTATTACACACATCTGTACAGCTTTTTCAGATTCAGTGTTTATACTAGTGCGATTGTCAATTAAAGAGCATATATTGCGCATATGTGAGGCACCATAAAACACGTCAATATTCTTTATGTGTGTCTTTTTACTAAAAAATGCATACATAAGTAAATCTTATAGGACCGTACCGTCTATCACGCTGCACTGAGAATGCAACGCTTGCACGAAAAGGCAAGTGTTTTGAACACTTTGCTAAGATGACATGTAGGTGGGACATCCCCGTCACCTTGCGTTCTACACACTATCAGCTCCGAAACGGACACCCACGCCGCGCGCTTCGTTTGCTAAAATAACTGCCAGGTAGCGTTCATGTCTCACGTGTAACGTGGCTTGATGCGCTCGTTCGCCTCCGCTCTGCGCTCGAGGCACTCTAACGCAGCGCCTCCAGAATACCATGGATGGATGAATGGTAAAACTTTATTTCGTCAGAAAGCAACTGTGGATGATTTCGTGTTAAATGGCCATCAACCCAAGGTTGGCGGCTACCTGCGTGGCCCACTCGACGACCCTTAACTGGACGACTGGGTCTGAGCTGGTCAGCACGGCCTCCCAGTGCTCAAGAGACGGATCACGCATAATATCCACCGGTGGAGGCACAATGCTACATTCCCAAAGTATGTGATCATATGTTGCCACAGCTAGACACCATTTTGCATTGCGGCTTTATCTCCTCCGGATACATTTTGTTTAACACGTAAGGGTTAGGAAAACATCGCGTCTGCAGTTTTCTCCAAATGCATTCTTGCGCCTTAGTCAACCACTTGGGCGGGGGCATATAAAACCTCCGCTCTAGTTTATAATGATTCGTTATGTCGTGAAAGGACACCAGCCCATCTCTCGCTGACCTCACCGGAGTGGGCGGCTCACCTACCCGGCTGACGAAACCTCGAGCATTCAGGTGAGCCACCTCGTTCCCATGGTTCCCAGAGTGTGCTGGTACCCAGACAATTTTTATTTCTTGAATTTTTCGTCCCGTTGCCTCATGCAGAAATCGTGCGGTGGTCGCCGATATTCCGCCCCTCGCTAGAGTTCGGATTGCTGTCTTGGAATCTCTGAGAATCAAGTTCGACTTAGTTTATAGCTAGCGATATTGCCGCTTCTTCTGCACTTTCTGAGGAGCTGGTTTCTACCGATCCAGAGGCGACCAAGCGTCCTCGCCTGTCCACCACCACAATCACAAAAGCGTCTTATATTCACAAAAGTGTCCTTCTATTCCGCGACATCTGTATAGACTGCCGCTTTGTACTCACCGTACTCTACGTGTAAAGCTCTGGTTCTTGCCTGCCTGCGCTGCGTATGGGAATCGGATGCATATTTTTGGGCAAAGGTTTTATGTACAGGGCCCTATGAAACTCTCGCCGCACCCGAATTTTAGTGTCCCCAGTGGGAGCCTCTGCTCCAATCCCAAACATTTCCAATGTGGTTCTGCCCACTTTGTTTGTCGCGAGCTTAGCATACTGCATCAACAGATGCGCCTCCCATAGTTCATCCAGGGTGTCGTGTACCCCTATCTTTAACAGCCTTTCTGTAGGCGCGTTATTAGGCAACCCAAGCGCTGCCTTGTAAGCTTGCCGGATCATAGCCTCGACCTTGCCTTTTTCTGCAGCATCCAACTTCTTATAAGGTGTCGCGTAAGTAATCCTGCTGAACACAAACGCCTGTACCAGCTTACAGAGTTCTTTTTCTTTAACCCCGCTCTTACGGTTACCGATTCTTCTGATTAGCCTGACAGTAGCATTGATCATAGTCTTAAGTTTTTCAAGGGCCACCTTATTCTTCCTGTTAGTTTGCAGATATAGGCCAAGAATTCTAATTGTTTGAGCTTCAGCTACCGGCTTACATCCTACTTTTACCTCTAACGGCAGTGGCGGAACATAGAGTCTTGCGTGTAGCCCTCTCGGTTTTTCCCGAACCACATAGAGCTCGGACTTCGGCTGAGAGCCTGAAAGTCCCGCCTCTCCTGCCAACTCCTCGACAATAATAACTACCTGTTGTAGTGTTTCTTCGAGATGCACGTCAATACTTCTGGTTACCCATAGCGTAATATCGTCTGCATAAAATGTGTGTTTGAGTCCTGGTATCTCCTCAAGCCTCGGCGGTATTTTAATTAAGATGAGGTTAAACAGGAACGGCGACAAAACTGAACCCTGAGGCGTCCGTTTGCTTCCAAAGGCGAAGGAGTAGTCCGATTTGGTTTCTCCTATTGAAATTTCTGTGGTTCGGCCCTCCAAGAATGATCTCATGTAGTAGAATGTCCTGGATTCTCGGCCGATTTCTGATAGGTTATTCAATATTGCCTCATGCAAAACATTGGCGGAAGCTTTATTCAGGTCAAGCCCCAATACAGCTTTAGTTCCCGTGCCATGTCCGGGATTAATTACATCATGTTTCAACTGTATCATGACATCCTGTGTAGACAAATGGGTCCTGAAACCTGTCATAGTTGGGAGAAAGATGGCCTTGTCCTCTGCATAATTCTGAAGCCTGTTGAGAACCACGTGCTCCATCAATGTGCCCACGCATGATGTCAGCGATATGGGGCGCAGGTTCTCCAAGCAGAATTTTTTTGCCCGGCTTAAGAATATTTATATTTTTAGAATTCTTACAAGGTGCTGGGATCTCCCCGGCCACTCGAAACTCATTTATCAAGCCTGTGATCGCCCCAACCAATTTGAAGTCAAGGTTTTTCTGCATTTTATTAGTAACCCCATCCGAACCTGCCGCAGACGTAGTACGCAGCTACCCCTTGGCAAACTGCACCTCCACAACTGTAAACTCTTCATCTAGTTCCGAGTCTTCCCCGAACAATCTGAAGGTCAGGATTTTCGGAACAGTATAACATGACCAATCATGTCGCGCGCAGCATCATTACCGACGCCTGCTGGTCACTGAAAAATACCACATACGATTGAGTTGCTATGTGAATTCTGCAGCTCCTTACCTTTCACAGCTTTATTGTTGGTTGCGAAACTCTATTATGAATGTTGTGCCGGTGCTCAGCTGTTGCATGTGCATATTGTTTGGTACCAATTGTACCGAAAGCGTTGAAGTACCACTGGTCAATGATCAACTCTTGTGTTTCCTCGCCTTCAATGTTTACCGCATAGCGGAGGGGCACTTTCTGGAAAGAACCAAAACATTACCGTGCTTCAAGATGGATGAATGTCCTTATGCGGAGCTTCCTTGCGTGCT